>JANHGN010003644.1:9220-25117 GCA_024605025.1 Megaceryle maxima | reverse complement strand
ACAGAAACAAACCAACAACAAACAAACCAGCTCTGCAATAGAAGAGATTCATAGGTAAGTGAAAAAATGTAGTGGATCAGGCTTTTGCAAGACCAGGCAACTTGTAAGACTAATAGTAAAGTTTTTAAGCACAGATTTGACACAGTGTCTGATTCATTCAGGTAAAGACAGAAAAGGCAAACAAGTTTCTGTAAAGACTAGAAATATATAACATTATTATGAACTGCCAGAGGTCTAGTGGCACTTATTAGTCAGTAAGCAGGAACAGTTCCAAAGCAGGACACAAATCTGCAATGGTTACAGAGTACTAATGCACATAGTGCCATGAATCATACTTTTTTCCAATAGTAAAAAAAGAAAAGCATATAAGTACTATTTATTTTTTATATAAATTCAGTTCCTGATTTCTTAAATTATTATTATTTCTTAATATATCATAAAACAAACACAGTCTTTAATCCATCACAGAAAACCCCTGTATCTAATCGTAGTGTAGCTGTTGCCATATGGGTTGTACAAACATTTTAAAAAGAAAACAGTAACTCTATGATAAGCAAAACAGGAAATTGAAGGTTGCTGATGATGAAACTGATATCCAACTGGTAATCTGAGCAATGAAGTAACTAAGCCTTTCCTGCACTATAAATTTGATTTCCTGAGACATATTTAATGTTTTTGTTAGATTTCTTGGATAGTATGCACCAGGTAGTTTTAGCTAAGAGTCATCACCATCATTTTGTTCAGTTCACTCAAAATAAGTAGTGTGTTGAAAGCACAGTGTGTGAGCGGAAAGCTAAAGCTTGCTTATGTTATAGTGTCAGCATTTACTTAAAACTGGGCCTGTTGTGCAGATGACAACTAAGCGATAGAAGGGGGAGGGGGTTTAAGCAATGCACACTCTTTACAAAGGCTGCTTAGTAACCAACATCACATTGCCTCACTGGAAGCTTTTTGTTTGTTCAGGCTATTTCATTAAAAACAGCAAAGAGCCCCTTCTGGAGGGTGGTGAGGAGGGAGACTCGGAGCAGTGGCCAGAGTATGTGAAATGTATTTATGGCCCATTGAAGGCTTTCCTCAAAATGGAGACAGAAAAAGATTTAGGTATTTTGTGAACTGCTGTTAATCCTTGAAACTGTGATAGTCATGTCTATGATGCTCAAGCATAGACCATTTATTTATTATTTATTATGTACTAAAATGCAGTGATTTCTGAGAGACAGATCATATCATCGGTCAATGCAACTAGAAAGTGCTGTTGGCTTTAGTGACCTTATATAGAGTATCTGGCCTATATCTTCATAAACACCATTGAGCAATGTCCTAGCACTTCTGTAGACACTGTTTTAATGATTACATGTTTTTTGGCTGGCTTACAAATGGTGTTTTTTAGGGGTAGTTCATAATGGCTTCAGTCTAATTACAGAACTGTATTTTGGAAATCTTGTTCTTCTGCACCTCTGAGAGACAGAGGGGGGACCCAGACAGTGGTCTGGAATTGTCCAAATTCACTGCAGTGACATGAGGCTGGGAATGATACCTGGCATAGGGGTGCTTGCTGAGGAAATGTCTCTGGAGGCAAATAAGAGTGAAGTAGGAGGAAGAAGCAGGCTGAGAGTTAATTGCAGTCATGAGAGCATTAGCAGCACAATGTAGGAGTTTATATCCCTGTAGGAGTGAGTGATGTCTGCAGTGGCACCAGCAATGGACAAAGTTATTTCATAACAGAATTTATATGTGTATTATATAACACTGCGTGTGTATAATTAATATTAATTACCTGGAGGTAAGTGTCCCCTGAACGTGGAGGTTATTCACTTGTTCCAATAGGAAATGAACCTGGATGGGTAGAAGATGGGGCAATGGAAAGGTGAAAATCATGTGCCATGAAGACCATGGGACTAATCACTACCACTCTCAAAAAAAGACACAAAGTGATGGCAGTCATTGCTCTAAGGAAGGAGGCAACAAAGATAGACACTAGTGGACCAAGCTTTACTTTCAAGAAAGTATGGTACATGCAAAGAGCTCAAATATGAAACAGGGATACAAAAGTTGTGAAATTATCACAACTAATAGTCTGTGGCATGTTTGTCTCTTATTTTTCTGACAAGTAATGACACTACCAGAAGTCACCCTGAGTTTATTGGAATACTCCTGAGGTCCCAGGAATAAGGGATTAAGGGTTCGGATGCTCTCTCCATATGTCCCTCCAGCCCTCCTGCCAGGAGCTGGTGTTTGTGTGTGGCTGTGCAGATAACATTGCCAGGGGCCGTCCCACCCCATATTATAGTATGGAGTTAACATGGATGGAGTTAACATCAAAAGAAAGGAGAAGACCATCTTTGTACACCAACTTGTTACTTGAACAAAGAGTGGTCTAAATTGGGACAAAAGAATGAAAGGGAGCATCCTAAGAAGTATCAATTAATGTGACCAGCAGAAAAGAGGGTAAGAGAGGTAATTATAAAATAAGAGGAGAACTGGGCTTAATGATGTATCTGCAGATCCAACCTAGGCTACTTAATTAGGCAGGTCAGGTAAATAAGTATTTTGTTGAGTAGCTAAAAAAAAAACATTCGGGGCACAAAGTTTGGTGAATTGTACAGATTTTAATTATCCAAACATCTGGGAAAGAAAGGCAAACTGACTGTCCAGAAAACTTTGGGGCTGCAGTGCTGTTCATTTTCTTTTTAATCTGTGTATTTTAAGAGTGAAGAAAGGTATTAGAAAGGAAGCTTTTTCTGTTGCAATTCTAACTACTGGGGAGGAACCACTTCACACAGAAGGTAACTTGAATGAAGTTGACTGAAATGACGGAGCTCATCATCAAGGAGAAGGAAGAGCAACAAAATAGAAACCGTTAACTGATTAAAGAATGTGGATTTCAACAAAGTCAGAGACCTTGAAGGACCAATTTCCTAGGAAACTGGTTCAAGGGAATGGAAAGGATTCTTAAGGAAATAGTATTACAAAACACATCAGCAATTTATCTCATTATGAAAGGAATTGGAAAAGAGTGTAGAAAAGACCAAGACGGCTAAATTGTGAGGTCTTTTCATGGGCTTGAAACACGAGGAGACAGTATATAGAAAAAGTTAGAAACTAAATGAGGTGCTCCCAGATGAGCACAGAACACAACATGAGCATGTAGTGACAAAGTCAGAGAGGCCAAGGTATTAAAAACACACAGTTCACATGGGGCGCCAAGCATATCTGATGCAGAAAAACAGAGGCAGGAAAGGGTCTCTTGGCTCCCTGTCCTGAAACAAGTGTTTGGTCTGAAAGAGTACATGGAGCATTGATTTGATGTACCATCATTAAACCATTAAACTCCACCTGAAATGCTGTAAAAAGTCTAGATCCTCTTGCCAAAAATTCAGTTACTTCTGTGCCACAAGAAGAGGGCAGAAGAGGATCAAGCATACTGCCTCTGCCTCAGGACCCTGCAACAGCACAAAATGTCTCATATCTCCCTGAACATTGTACAAAAAATGTTTCATGCTGTTGAGACCAGAAGAGAGATGCTCTTGTATGGTCTGATCTCTGGGAATGAAATTCCTCTTCCAACCCAAACTGGGCAGCAAGGATGAGAGGTTGTAGGAGGCAAAGGTGCAACTTGTTACATGAGTAGCAAAAGGAAGATGTCAAAACAGAATGGGAAAGATACTGACAGAGGACATTGGGGAAGACCACTGATGCACTGGAAGACTGAAAAAGGAGAAAACGTAGTAAGGACTCTTATGAGAGGCATGCAAATGTGCTTGGAGTGGTGTACCTGGGCAGTAGCTGTCATTAGTCACTAAAGGTATGGGAGGCTGTACTGAACATGGTTTTGCAGCAGTCTGTCCTGGGATCTGGTAGTAGTCAATATTTTCAGGTACCATACTAATCACATCTGCAGATGACTTCAGCTTGGGAAGACCCTAAATAGTGAAAGAATTAAATTGAATTCTACATGATGGCTATGAAACTGAGAAATAGCATTTTAAAATATTTAATTCAGTAAGAATGAGGATAAAGTTTTATGTAGGGGATGGCATAGACACAGGACAAGGAACAAGCTGATAGGTGGTATCTCTGTAAGAATACATCTAGTTATTATAATTGGTCATTAGATGAGCCATGGTCCACTCTGCTAAGAGCAAATGTCATCCAGGGATTGGACAGGAGCAAAGCCTGCAGTGTTGGGAAGGTGAACCATCTTCTCCACCAAAGATGGTGTCAATTAGAGGGAATTCAGAAAACAGAAATGTCAATAAACAGAGATCTAGAAGGCAGGGTCTGTGAAGTAAAAAATGAAAGACCGGTAGAAAAAACTCTGAAGGAATATATAGGATGAAAAATAAACATAATAATGTCCTAAATAATTCAGATCTTTCAAGTCATTTATACAAAGTCTGCTAACACTAATAGGAATTAGTTTTTAATTTCCAATTACTTTTTTTTTTTTTTAACTATTAACAGATAAATTAGACCTATCTGACTGAGACAGCTTTTAGAAATTTGAAAGGAAGATTTTGATTCATCTCCTTTGAAAAGTCCTCAGAAGAGAATGAAATGCTTTTAAAAAGTGCGCCTTCCCCAAGAACCTATAAAGCTGTGAGGGGAAATGAGATATTATTCATATCTCTGCAGCTACAGTGAAGTCACTGGTATCCATTTTCACTGAAACTCAATCTCACTCACATCTCAAATGACAGCTGAGTTGGGCCTTTAGATTAGGTCCACAGAGGGATGTAGATGCTCTTGTCTCCCCTGCCTCGTGGCTCAGGTCCAGCTCTGGTGACACACTCACTCCTCTGTGTTCTGTCTGGGACTCGCTGCAGCCAGCAAGCTGAGTGGGAAGCCACACAAATCAACTAGTGAAGAATGCTTTAAAGAGCAGCATGTCATGCATTTTGCTTCTTTTGGAGGTTAGGCTCTTAACCCAGGCTGTTGTTCCTTTCAACAACGTAGCAAGAGGTCACTCTCTTCTTTTATCATACAGGCTAAAAAAGAGCAAGAGGTTGCGGTCATCACAATAACCTTTTGTCCTCTAATTCAGCAGCTAAAGCACTTCTCAGGACACAGGTTGTTCAAGGCTCTCACAAGACAGTACCCTGGTGACAGAGCCACTGGTAAGGCTGGGCACTCCTCTGTTTGCCAGGTCACACACACACAAAAAGCCTTCAAGAGTCATTGTATTAAGAAGGACCATGATGTTCTAATCAGGTGCATGGGCTTCTCATGTGGGAAGACAGAGACAGGGACTTAGCCCAGCTTTTAGGCTTGCTTATACATTATACATCATGTCTACACTGGATAAAATTATTCAGTAGCTCCTAGGAAGGGCCTGAACCCACCCTACACAGCTCTATGGGGACTGCAGCCATTCTGGTCATTTGCAAAAGCCATTTAGTGGTCTCAAAGACTTTATGTATCTAAAAAATTATGTGGGGAGGAACTTTATATTATCAAGTCTCCATATGAATGTGGATTGGGTCCTCACCTTTGTATAACACACTTAATCCCATTCAGCGCAAGAACTTCAATAGAAAAAATAAGTAAATAAAAAGAGTAAGAAATCTTCATAACACGTTTTGCTCTGCCAAGCAAATCTTCAGCATTGTCCATGCGCAGACTGCAAGACAATCCTTTCAGTCAAAACTGTAATTTAAAAAATACAGTTGTATACTGAGGTTTTTTCTGACTATTTGTATTTATGAGCAATAAATGCCTGACCAGTTTCAAAAAATAAAGGGAAAACAAGAGTGTATCAATGAGTGGGTGACATCCATCCCTTTGCCACCTGCCCAATATACTGAAGTGGCATTCATGACTCTCCGAGGGGTTTTGTTTTCGAGACTTAGTCCTGTAAATGCTGGTTTATGTCACAAGGCACTGAGGCCGTCAGAGAGGTAAATAAATGTCACGTCTATAAGTGAGTGCCAACAGCAACTTGATTGCAACAAAGTCTCAGTTGTTGAATGTTTTTATGAATGCCAACATTATTCATTTCGCTTCTGGAATCCTGGAATCTCTTCTGTTTTGTTTATGCACATGCACACACATTATATGTATATAGGAAGCATGAAGAGATCTGGAATATTTCCCTCTGCAGTGTGATGGAGTTCAATTTGCCCAACAGTCACATGACCCACTTGTTTCTGAAGTTCTAGCACTCTCACAGGCAGTATGTCTGAGAGAAGATATCAAGACATGAATGAGTAGATCATATTCATACAGTAGGAAATTAAACCCATAAATAAGGCCAATTATAAAAGATAAAATCTTGTGTAGGATACATAGCATATTCAAATTATTTGTTCCTTTTTTCATTTTTCTTCCTTTTCCTTGTTCTCTTTCACAGGAAGGTTTCCTTATTGAAAAGCATCAGAGTGGTCCACACTGGATGACACAAATATGAGTCTGTCTAAATGTTTTTTTAGAAACTGTAAGTATTCTGGTCATTGAAGTCCAGAGCTTCAATTCCATGCTTTGAGCATCGTTTGCTGGTGCAAAAAGAGTGTATTGGATTTTTTTTGCAGTTCTTGATCATAAGCATGTATTTCCTACATTACAAATTGGAAACTTGTGTGTTAGAATATCATAAGCTATCTTCAAAAAGTTTATCATCAATGACACAAAATAGGAGAACATTTTGATGCCATTTCTGTGTTTGCAGCCTTTTTCTTTTATATTTTGATGACAGCTTCACCTCATGTTTAGAGAAACACCTCCTACTGAAATTAATGAATGTTTTCATTGTGAGTAAGGCAGGCCAACAGAGAAGCTTATCTTATAACACAAGTTTCTTTTGGGCCATTTTCATGATTCATATTCCCATACACTTACAGGGAAAACTTTCTAGTTAGTATGATTTTATATAACCTACCCAGATTTCTCCTATGTCTTGATGGAAAGCCCCTACAGTCATTTGCTGTGCCCAGTTTTATTGCTGTACTTTGGATTCACTTGGACTGCCTCTATTAGAAAAGTCACATCTGACTTCGTGTTCAAAGACTCATACTTATTTACTAAAATGTTGCACTCGAGTCAATAGTCTATAAGCATGGCAGCCCAGGCAGGATTTTCCTATAACTTATTGGCATTATGTTCAATAGCATGATCCTGACAACAGATTTATTGCAACATTTAATACTATGTCAGGTAACATCTCTCCTTTAGGTCAAAACCTGAGCCACTATTGCACTGCGCAGTCTTAAAGGCAAAATTTACCCTTAGACCAGTATATTTCACCCTGCTGGACACTTGTGCCTTTTTTCTTGAGGCACAGCAGAGTTTGCACAGACAGGGTTTTTTCCAATTTAATTCATTACAGACCATATTTACTGTTCCATTCAGCCATGTATAGATGGGTCCAACTGCTCCCAACATCATGGGGTTTCTATGTGTTGTAGGAGGAAGTCATGGACACTTCTTCAATTGTATGACAACCAAACACACAAGCCCACAACTAATATTTGGCTCTGTTTGGTTAAGATGAATGGCATCTTAAAAAGTTCCATCATGTACAGTAATCATTATAATCATGTGGAAAGCCCCTTCGTTAGCTTCTTTAGTCATGACTTTTGCCCTTTATTCTTGATTGATAAGTGACAGCTTTGCATTCTGGACCTTGAAATATATATTTACAGTAGTCTAAGAAATTTGTCCTTAATCAAAGGAGGCTTGACTTGCCAGCACATCGTTAGAATATTATTGAGTAACTCATTAAAATGTTAATAGCTTCTGTCAGGATTTATTGATCCTGATGTCACCTTTCCTCAGAATAAGAAATAAAGCTGATTTTTATCTTATCTTCGGACCATGCTGAGTGATCAGCACTTAAATAGAATAATGAGAAGTGCAGTATAAGGAAAATTAAGAAGACACTTTATCTGGCTTATTTTGAAAATACTTTTTTTTCTGCTGAAGCAAATGGAATGCAATCAAGTATTGCTTGGACTAAAGTAGGTTGGGTGGGTTTTTTTGGAACAACTTAGTTAAATGAAAGTATGTGTGCCCTTGTTAATTGCATCCTAAATTATACAAGATAAAGACCAAATTTTATTCCACTGAATTTCTATAAGACAAGTATTTGATAAGAATATCTTCTGTTATTATTATATTGTTTTGGTTATATGTGAAACTAAGCAAAAGACTGACTGACCTAAGTGAAGGAGAGAGAGGGAAGGATATTTATTTTTCAAAGGCAGCTACTAATATCAGAATCTTTCCCACCATGGGCAATGTTGTCCAACAAGCATAGAACAGCAATTCCCATGCTGACCCTAGCAGAGACAGGATTGTCAAGTGTCAAGATAAATGAAGGAAATAAGAGAAAATAATCTTTTATATCTTCCTTTAAAATTATTGAGTCGACCTTTATCAGGACACTTTTTTTTAGTATATGTCAACAAGCATGTACTTTGAACAGCTGGGTATGATGTCGTGGTTCTTTGCTAATTTGAAAGGGCCCTGAAGATAGTATATAGAAATCTGTCCATAAAGTTGAAAGTATCAGCCTACAAGGCAATTCCCTCTGAGCCTGGCATGTAAGAACCATTGTTTCCCGTGTAAATATGTTGTTGCCTTGTACCTGGAAGGTGAGAGGCATTTGTTGGTAAAATGACTGGGGCATTGCAAATGGGCTAAAATGTTACCTGTTTGCTTTTAAGCTACAGTGTGGTCAGCCTGTGAAAAGGCTACATAATATAAGTATCTGCAAGGAAAGAGGCTCAGCCTTCTAATACAAGAGATTCTTCTAAACCCTGTGCTATTATAACTTAGAATTCAAGAAAAAAGTGGTGGGTTATTAGTTTATTTATAAGATAAGGGCAAGAGAAACTGCCAAGAGGGTAATGAATGCTGTAAAACTTAAAAAAAATATATAATTTTGGGGCATCCTGAGAGAGGCTTCTGTCTAAATCTTAATGCCTTGTCTGAATGTTAAGTTTGCAGTCAAGGAGAATTTATGGAAGTTATAGGTATGAGTTATATTGCTATGGACTTGGTCAACTTATCTTTTCATCAGATTAGTTAATAGGACTATGAAATCCGGCAAAACAGCAAGGTGTCATCACATGCTTAGTGAATTTTAATTTTGCATTTACAGTATTTGAGAATATAAGGTGAAAAACCCTAAATGATGCCTAGTTTATGTGACTTGCAGTTCTCATTTTCATTAACATTTTTTTTGTGACAGTTGCCAACAAATCCTGGAATTACTTGCATTCTTTTAACAGGACAAAGGCTACAGCTGTGAGGATACAGACAAGAAACGTTATTTGTTATATGGTAAAGAGTGTGAGCTTCTGAAAGCTGGTTGAATCCTTAATGTAGCATATTAATTTTTTGTGCATTAAGTACAATTTTGATAACATTTGTCCAGAGTGACACTTATACGTTAAGGTCTTTGATATGCAAACACTTAAGCTTATGGGTAACTTTACATTTATGTGTAATCATGTTCGATATGCAATATAAAGTTGGTCACGTATGTTAGTGACTTTAGGATCAAGGTCAGGGTTTATAGAGTGATTTGAGATTCCTCAGGATAAAAATGCCATCTAAATGTAAAGATACTGTTTGTTAGGCATTAGTGTTTTACAGACAGTAAATTTAATGGGCATGATTTTTATTTACCTTTACAGTCGGATGAGGGATCTATTTTGGAAAAGTCACCACTGTGGGGGAAGAAAAACAATAGCCAGGAAATTGCTAATGTTAATGTAATGTAAAGTCAAGCAACCATTTCAAGTCTCGTTTAAACTTTGATTCAGGAAGGGACTGAAACACGCGCTTAATTTTAATCATGTCAGTAGTCCCAGCAGTCAGTGAGACCGCTTAAAATTAGGCATATTCTGCCTGCACAGAGGCCTCAGTCAACAGAGTAAAAAATACATTACCATTTCTCGTCTGAATTGCCTGTGCCCAGTTCTTAATGGATGGATGGTCTTCTCCCAAAACACAATGACAGAATAGATATTTAATGGAGTAGAAAAACTTCTCTGCTGAAGTGAGTGAAATGAGATGGTGAGATTTCCCTGAGAGGAGAGATAGTCTTGTCCTTTGAGAGGGATGTATTTTAGGACACTAATGTAGGTGCTCAGAGGAGTCAAGCGTACTGCTCTTGCTGGCTCATGCAGGGTACTCACACTCCTAACTCAACTATATGGGCAAAGCACTGAAAGTATGAGGGCATGAACATTTTGCAGAGAAGTTCATATGTCTTTGCTACCCCTCAAGGCAATGTGTTGTAACATATAATTCCTCTGTGCAAGCAATAAATAATTGCATCAAAGAATTCACCACAACTGTGTAAAGACTCCTTTTCAATGGTGCTATTCAAATTATCTGTATTATTCTTCATTTTAAAAATTAATCTTTCAAGGGAGCTACTTTGAATGTCTACTTAAAACAATATCCCCTTGTGTAGTGAACTTAAAAATAGAGTGTATATTCTGGCTTTTTATAGCACATATTTATAAATAAGACATGGTCACAGGCTATATTTTGAACTTTCATTTTTGAATGCTGTGTGATCTAGAATTTGATGGGGTTTGGGTTTTTTCACAAACATAGAAATCATAAAGAGCCATTTATGCTGTTTCTAAAATAATGATGTGCAATTTAATGTTCTGAATAATAATTCCTACATGTATTTATATGTGTGTGTATGTGTAGAGATATTTTTATTTATTGTGAGTATGTGTTTATCTTTCTATGTTTAAAAAGGTTGCTCGCAACAAAAAGGATTTATGCAATTCTTTAGAGGTCTGCATTCTTTTTAAGAATCCATTCAAATATATTTGTTTCTGACACTCAGGGACTTAAATAACTGTTAGTATAGTCTGGGGTCTTATTTAACTTTCTGTTTGTTTGTTTTCTGTTTAAAAATGGCAAGATGCATTTATTTAGCTTATATACATATTCTCCCAATAGGCAACTAAGTGTTGTATGTGATTATGGCTAAAAGAGGGGAATGGGAAACAAGAGTGATTTTGAACTTCCTAAGCATCTTCCTGCATGATCCAGGGCAATTTTGTAGATTTTAAGATTGGAAGAGATCATTACAGTTTTGTCTTTTCTTTCTCAGAAATCTTGGATCCACAACATGATCAAGGCTACAGGATGCTACCCATGTGACTTGTGTATGTTTGGCCTCGTGGGAGTGGTGTGAAATTTGAAGAGCTAGAATAAGACTTGGGGTTTTTGTATTTATGCACCTAAGCTAATTTTAAATGCCTCATTTTACAGGCTATTTACCATATTCCTTAGTAAAAATTGTCTAATTCTTAGGTTGAACACTACATCATGCAGCCAGATACCACATGCCTTTGGTATGACAGAGAAGGAGCATCCCTGGGATGATACTATCTCATAGCCCATTTCCAACAGAGAAGTGGGGAAACTAAGTGACTCTGGGAATTCAGTTACTATTTCTAGCCTTGGATCTGCTGCTTGTTCATGATCCCAGCCTGATGGTTTTTTATCAATAAGGACTTGCAAAATCACAAGCAAAATGTCCTGTAGTTATAGGAAACATATTCAACTGAAATTTAACAGGGTACAAAACATATCATGCACAAATGCAGGACTAATTTAGACCACGTTATTTTCCACTGTTCCCAGGTTTTCATATAAAAGGTTCAGTCTCTTAATTCACAGTTTACCATACCTTTTGAAAGATCTGGTTAGAAGTAGCTACAGTGTTTCTTTGAGATGTTGTTGATAGGTGGCTGATGCAGTGTCCTTACCAGCACTGCAGGAATTTCTACCCCTGCTAGCTTCCAATGTCAGGAAGGTCCATGGAAATGAACTAAAAATNNNNAATCTCCACAGTTTAAATTCTAAAATAAATCTCTACCTTGATTTAGTAATTTATGTATCTTGATTCTTATGAGTATTATCAGTATTCTTTGAATACAGATTTTACTCATGTAAGGTTTAATCAACAACATAAAAAAAAATCTGCTGATATTCAGCTGACCATGGCATGGCACATGTGGCTTGGTAATCATTCACTCCTTAAACTCAACTTCACAGCCAATAAATAATTTTAAAAGAGATCTTAGAAATAGTTTACCAGTAAAGACAGTGAGCACTGAAATTTCATGGAACATAATTACAGATGTGAAAATATTCCACGATAAAAATATCACAAGGATATTTTTTTTATTCCATCTCCTTTAGCTAAAATTTGCTTCCAAAGATTCCACTTTCCATCTAATCCAAAAGCTTGGATTCTAAGTGATTTTCCAACAACAATACAACATCTAAAGGGACAGCAGGTAAGAAACCCATTTGGGGAGAACAAACACCTTGATAGAAGATGGCATATCTCTTTAGAGGGGGACATTTCCTAGGGTATCTGTGAGGTGACCTTTTGCATTGTACAAATTGCTGGAAAAGTCTGTGAAGTAAAACCAGATCTGCTCTAGCAAAGATGTTATGACTGACTCACAGAGGGTGTAGAGTGTCATATGGTCTGTGTCCCTGAAAATACGTTGTGCCTGTAACCTTGAGTGTCTCAGACCAAATCACTGAGAAGAACAATTGTTGATTTGTTCATAACAGGGTGCCCCATCCCTAGAAGTACTCAAGGACAAGTTGGATGAGGCTCTGAGCAACCTGATCTATCTGAAGATGTCCCTGCTCACCGCAGGGAGGTTGGAATTAAAGCTCGGTTTAAACCTTTAAACCCTTCCAACCCAAACAATTCTATCATTCTATGATGTGTCACTAATGACAACACTGCACGATCCATCCAAGCCACTTGCTCAACCACAAGTAACCTAACCATTTCTAACAGTAAGCAGTAATTTCTAAGCATATTTCGCTTTTTCTCTCTTGGCTGCGTAGATGAGGTGGGGGGATAAAGATGTACTTCTTTGGATGTTTACAGCAACCAAGCAGACAAAACTGACACTAGGGAAACCTGATTGGTTTATTTTACAACTATCCCATAAAAATTGGTAATTGACACTTTAATGCATGACATGTTGCATTCCTTCATAATGCTACAGTAATTGAATACACATGAAACTGTAGTGCACTGGGTGACCCTGGAGTGTGCCACACACCTGGAAGCAGTGAAGTTCAATTAATGTGTCATTGCTACTAATAACAGCTACTAGTGAGAACCTCCAGCCAGTTGCTACACCAGAGGAAACAGTAATCTTTGTATTTAGACAGATAGTATACAGTAAACACCAAGGATCCATTGTTTACGTGCAGAGCTGGTTTGGATCAACAGTTAAAATCTTATTCTCTTAAGTAACTTGCTTTTTCACTAAATTGCACAATTTAATTTACCCATGCACTGCATTTGTCTAGCTTTGTGTGCAAAAATTTGCAGATACTAAAATAAAATCATCTGAGAACCGTTAGTAGACTAAATCAAATAGTACTGAGACAAAGGTTCATGCAATAAAAAGAAGACATAAATCATACACTTGAACAGAAAGAATGATGGTAAAATGGCCTTAAGAATTTGATTTAATCTGTCAAACCCCAGGAAATTTAGAGTTGAAACTCCTCCTTACCTTGCCTTATTGTTAAAATCAAGTTCTCAAAATATGCATATATATGTGCACACACAAACAGGATGAATATTTTCTTCATTTAGTTTACAAAAATAGAGGACATATAAACTGAAAGTGTACATCTGTGGTGGACCAGACCAGAGGTAGGCAGGGTTGAAGTTCTCCTTTTTAATATTTCAGCATCAGGTCTGATTTCACTAAATAATAAACATCGGGCTCTTGAGACAAGTTATGTGTCTTAGCTGCTGAACCTAAGAAATTTTTAAACCATTTAACCAAAAGCTCACAGAGAAGCAAAGATCGTCCAGTATGGATGTTCCACAACATCTCTGTCCTTGATAGGATTATGGAGTAGGATATCGAGTTACAAACATTACATCATTTGAAAAAGCCTCCACTGACTGAAAGCCATGTTAATACCAAAGACTGTGCTGTTGATTCATGAGGAGTTTAGCCTCTTCACAGGAACCCTGTTTGCAGTATCAGACTGGTGCATTTTTACTGGTGTTGAGACAAATCTCGGAGGAGTTGTAGTTTCTGGTTGAGTAATCCCCAGAGATAAAACATCACACTGAAAATGGGCTTGAACTTCTGCAGAGCTTCACTCCTCTTCTAGCAGCTATCATCACCACATCTATTTTATTTCTTCAGTCATGCTGTTCTCTCATCTCAGGTTTGGCTAAGATTTATCTGTCAGCTTTATCTCCCTCTAAACCCACTTCAGCTCTCTAGCTGATTCTGTCAAACATTCATGATAAATAATATCCTCTGTGTTCTTCATTCTCCTATTTCCCCTAACTTTGCTTTTACATCTCTTGGTTTAAAATTCATTTTATGGGCCTGAGTGAAATCTTATATGTTTATGCAATTACACTACAAGCTTCCTCAGCAATGAGTCTCTAATAGAGAGTAAATCACTCTCTATTAGAGAGTGCTTTGGCAGTTGGGAGAATATTTATCTCATATTAATTGCACAAATATTCAGCTCAGTCTAAGATCCCCTTTGGTTTGGCTTTTGGGGTTTTGTGGGATTTTTTTTTTAACTATCTAGTCCACATTATATGTGTTCAGAGGGTTAGAAACATCGGTGTAATCAGTCCCACTGTGAGTATTTGCACTGACCGATACTTGCAATCTGTTCAGGGTAAACAGTTGTCCGACAATCCCCACTGCAGGAAGGTTTCCCAAGATGTGCTAATAACATGTGTCCAGTGCCGGAGAAACCTTGAAATAGGGGAAGGTTGGAAAAAATAAATACAGAAAAAGCTGAGTTTAAAAGGGGAAAGAGGAGAAAAGCACATTCAGAATTTGACTCTTATCTTGGGTAACAGGAGGTGGAGAAATAAAAGCCTTTCTGAAACCCTTCAAGTGGTCAAAGGAGTGTTTGGAGACAACAGTATGTACCAGTTTCTGTTGAAGGATGAAATCTACTGGTTTGTTCTCTCAGAAAAGAAATACATTGTTTTTCTGGAAATGAAAGAAAATTCTATACAGGTGTAGGGGGAAGGAAGGGAGCTGTCTTTCTTTCCATTGCAGCATAATATCCACCACTTAGGACAACTAAGCCCAAGAACTCTTTTTGGCTGAGGTTGGTTGTATGGAGACAATTATATGAGAACAGAGGATTTCAGGGATGTTTGGAAAGTCTTAATATGTAGCACCAGAAAACAGTGGAAGAATTCCATATATTACTTCTTAGCATCATGAAAACAGATTTCTCTTGGGTTATTTTAAATATTAAAATAACTTTTTTTTAAAAAAATTACTTTGGACATATAACGCTAGGTGTTGCAGCTTCTCATAAGTAATCCCAACCCTAGCATCATTTCCATACTTGATGCTAGCCAACTAAACTGCTGTGGGATTGGACTCTTCCAAAGAGAGTGCATAAAAAAGCTAAGCAGTGAAACATGTAAGCTAGACACAGAGAGATGTTAAGGGAGTGGGCTGGTTCTTACAGCCTTCTTCCTACCTCAGGCTAAGACATCTTCCTGATCATGACACTCCCTGAGTGGGATTTTCTTCTAACATTTTAATTTGTTTTGTTTGATTGTTTGTTTGAATTTGGGGCTTTCAGAGAAAAAGCAAAAGAAAGCACTGCTTAAATTCTAAGACTGGAGGCAGAACACCAGTTTTCCTCACCTTCCTGCCATATCACAGAGTCATCCTGAATTCACGAATAAAGGGAAAATTCAGTTGCCTTTGAGCAAGTTCAAACTTTTATCCCTATCTTCTCAACAACAGCAGGATATAAATGGGGCTGAGACACACTGTCCTTCCTGTTTCCACTGGCTGCTTTTTCTAGGAAAAATGAAAAAAAAAAAAAGAAAGGAAGAGAAAAAGAAAAAAGAAAAAAGAAAAAGAAAAA
>JANHGN010003643.1:0-69449 GCA_024605025.1 Megaceryle maxima | reverse complement strand
TGTTCTTAAATAGGATAATCATATATATATAAATATAAAATATATACGAGGCAAAAAATTTTGAACAATTGAATTGTGTAGAAATAACACAGGGGATTTTACTTCACTGGTTGATACAAAAGAGAGAAACCTAAGCACAAACGTCTAATCTTGTCCCATTCCCTCCCATTGGGTGTTTTGCAATTGGAAACCTCGTTGATCTTTACAGCAATTAAGATAAATCTAAAAATGTACACTAAACTTCCTCAAACCTCAAGCACATCCATGCCAGAGGCTATTGTATATGACTTTTTATGCAAATTAATGGCCATGACATATTTGAGTTGCACAGCTTACATCATGCATAGGCATAATATACTTGTGCCAGAGGGCACCTGTGCATCTAAACACAACATCAGTTTTACAGAAGACAAACTCATAATAAGCCTTAAAACAGGGACCTATATAAATAACTCTCAGTTGTCACTGTACCAAAGCAAATACATCATTAAAAAGAAGTAAAAATATCCCAGACTTTGTTTGGGAAAGTAATGCTAAACAGAATTTCATTCAGAACTGTTCAACAGCAAGGACCTCATGGTCATATCTTGTCTAAACTATCCATAGAGTTTTTAGCTCTTCCTAGCTTACCAGATGGCTATATAGAAAAAGTATTTATTGAAATTCTCCCTTTCCCCAAAACACAAATCAATGTCCAAAATAAATGCTGTAACTGCTTCAGTGAAACTCATGAGTGTGATGTATTAATCCCTACATGGGAGGGCTGTATTATTGGATACTTTGGCATACTTTACTTTAAAGACAAATTTTCAGTGGCTGTAGAAAAAAAAGCAGGCACTTCAGAAGTACTGTTATATTTCCTCTTATCTGAAAAAAAGGTAACTGTTTACAAGGATGACATTCAAGTTAGAAAGACTGGACCTAAAGACTATCCATAACTTCACAGAGCCCTTTCTTGGAGAGACCGGAGGCATGAAGTGTCGTCTAGCAGAGTGTGCAGCAGCTGTCCTGGCTATCGTGGGCCTTCCTCAGGGATGAACCCCAAAAGGAAGGATTTGTGACTCCTGGGAGAACACAATGGAGCTAGGCTTTTATTTGAGGAGAAAATAGCTACTGAGAGGAGTAAGTCTGCTGCTTATTCCTGCTTGAAGTCACAATTTTACGCATTACCAGAAGTTCCTGCACAAGAATCCCCTTTTACAGGCTGGGTACAAGAGGCCAAAAAAAAGGTGCTCTCTAGAGTTATTTATGCATGTTCCTACTAATGTTTCTCTACATTAAAAATAAATAAAATCCCTAGGCCAAAGACCACAACCCTGCTAATATATCATAGAATGGTAGAGGTTCGAAGGGACCTCTGGAGATCAAGTCCAACCACCCTGCCAGACCAGGACCACGTAGGGCAGGCCACACAGGAATATACCCAGGGAGGTTTTGCAAGTCTCCAGAGAAGGAAACTCCACAACCTCACTGGGCAGCCTGTTCCAGTGGTCTGTTACTCACACAGTAATGAAGTTTCTCCTTATGTTGAGGTGGAACTTCCTGTGCTCCAGTTTGTGACCATTACCTCTCATCCTATCACAGGGCACCACTGAAAAAGGATTGGCCCCTTCTACTTGACACTCACCCTTCAAGTATTTGTAAATATTTATAAGATCCCCTCTCAGTCTTCTCTTCTCCAGGCTAAACTACTCCAGTAGTTGCCTGTCCCTCTTGAACTGGGGAGCCCAGAACTGAACACAATACTCCAGATGTGGTCTCACTAGAGTAGAGAGGGAGGAGAAACTCCCTCAACCTGCTGGTCACACTCTTCTTTACACACCACAGGACACCATTGGCCTTCTCGACCACAAGTGCACATTGCTGTTCCATGGATAACTTATTGTCCACCAGGATTCCCGGGTCCTTCTCTATGGAGAGGTCCTTCTCAGAAGCATTTATGTCTGCTCAAATAATTATTAGCGTGAACCTTAAGACTACTAGATTTTAATATCTGCATCTATGGGTCAAGTTGTCATTGGGCTGAGAGTGGTACTGGGCCTACCCTACAGCAAAGGATCTACCCAAAATTTATACTATGAACTCTGTTGTGCATAAATTTGTCCCACTCCTCTGAGTAGGGACAAATTCTTGTCAGGAAAAAAAAAAAAATCAGACAATTACTACCCAAAAAATGAACCACTGTCTCATTATGTATGTATTACCTTTAATTGTACTTACTTTATTTCCAGAGAGGTTTCTACAGCCATGGGTGTGTATTTGTTAACAGGAATAACATAGCTGTAGTTTCCAGACCTGAAAAAGGTGTCATTAGAACACACAAGATTTTGAGATAGACATTATCTTTGCAAAAACATGGAAATTGCACTTAAATTAAAAAAAAAAAAAAAATTAAAAGATAGAAAACATCCTGCATGCTAGAGGAGACAGCTGTGAGAAAGACCCAGACAAGCAGCCATGCCATATTAATGGTATGCTATTCCACCACAGTAAAGCATAATAAAACAATTTACCTACCTGCACTCTAGGTTTTTACTACAATAGCGATTGTCAATGCTTTGCTGAGTTTCCAATATCTGTATGGAACTAGCTGTTGTATCAATCCCTAAAAATATTAAGAATAATGTTTTACTCTTGATTATTTCAGAAACATTAGATAAGAGCATAATAAAATTGTGGTTAATACACTGGCATCTACTCCCTTGCCTGCCACTACAGGAGCTGCTGCAGGTCTAAATTAGTGCTCAGTAAAAAGCCTCTGGTTGATGACATTCATTCTGCCATTACAGGGGAGATAAGATCCTTGGTCGATTTACAAGGACAAGTATCCTGGGCACCTAACATAGTAAGACATGGCGGGCGGGGAGGGGGAGCAGAAATTGAAGGCTAATTTGATGGCCAGTCCAAGTAGAATACAGATGTGTCAATGTTCATTTTAAAGTACTAAAAGTCACGCTCATGCAAGTAACAATTAAGTTGAAAAGCATTATCTTTCCTGGGAAAAATAATCTGGAATGCAACAAAACTTGTTTCTATTCCTATGTGTAGGAAAAGTTTCTAACTCTAATGAATAATTTCTTCATAAAATGTTGCCTTGAATTTGCAAGAACTTAAAGAGTTTTGTAACATATTAATTATATAATTAAGAATATAGCCACGATGTGTGAGCTGTCAGCAGATAGCCAGACTCCAGTTGTTGCCTACAGCACCAAGCTGCTATTTTAAGTCTTGCCATGTATTGCAGAAAGCGAAAGGAGGTCCTGGTTCAGCAGGCCCAAGCCTGCTCTTCATATCACACCGAGAACATTGGTTTTGCATTTCTGTTCCTCTGTTCTCGAGCAACAGTTCCCTACTTTGCAGAGAAATTTATGATTATAGGCTGACATGTGTTCTCATTATAAAATATCTGTGTGGTAGTGCATACTTAACTTTGAGCATGCAAATATCTACATGTATGCTTACGTGACAGAGGGAAACTGAGCATGTTCTGCTCGAACAACTAGCACGAAAGAACATTTCCTTGTAACACAGCATCTTATTACAACATGTGTCATAGTAACACCACAAAGGCCTTTTCTTAGGTGTGTGAAAAAAATCAGAAGAGAATAATTTTTCCCAGATCATCCCTCTGGGGCATAAGCAGGCAAAAAGCAGAACCTGTGTCCTACCCCTCACATAGCCCTGGGTAGCCAACCTGCTTTAACTGCATGCCAGTGTATAGAAATGTTATCATCCAAATATTGCCTCATCTTTAATCAAATATTCATTAAAAAACCAAAACTCAAAACAGAGCATCCACATAAACAAAAAAGACAAGGCATAATCTTGCTCATACTGAATGAATGCCAGAGCATGCTGTTGTAACACATGTAATCAGCAGACTCATCTTCACAGAAAAGAATCTGTATTTTCAGCCCAGACTGGCTCTGACAGCAGCATGCAGACAGTAAAAGAGGAGCCCTAAAATCAAGCCAAAAGTCTTGTGTCGAAGAACTTCATTTTATCTCTACTGATGCAGGCAGTGTCAGGATCCTAAGGTAGAGATGACCCCTTTTGGCAGCTGACATTTTTAATCTGTTAGGTTAAGGGAGCCAAACCCCAAGCACTTCCTTTACACTGCCTCATGCATTTCCTGCAGAAAAATACTATACTTGCATCCTTGAGCATTTTGCTGGGAGATGCTGGGAGATTACAAGACTGTAGCCTCTCTCAAGGAAAACATCACTTGTCATTTTATGGCTTCTCAAGCCTAGTCTAAGAACTCTCTAGAGAAGGCAGACAGAATGTCTATAAAACTCTAATGAAGATGTAAGAACAAACTGGAATGACACGAAAATTATAGTCAATCACAGGTTTTTAATAGATTCCTAGGTGCTAAATCTCTGTAATGACCAATCATAAATGAAACTTCCAGCAGCAGAATTCCAAGCCTAAATGTTATAGCAAAGCTATACAAAATTACCCCAAAGCTAGTTATACAAGGATACATTTCAATAGGTATTTTTAAAAAATATGTAACTTACAGTCATTTCCAAGATCAGGTCTTCCATTAGATTTTTTGACTGGATCTTGTTCAGGTAATACAGCACTTTTTTCTGCTGTGAAAGGATGTACATACAAACATCCCCAAGTTAGCCTTGCACAGTTTTAACAATAAAATATGAATACACCACCAGAGGATGTTTTCTTAATTAACTCTTGGAAAAAGGCGTACATAACCACACGAGAAGCCTTTAGAATACAAAGTTTGTCTACTAAGAAGAACATATATGCAGTCAAAAGAAGTTTGCAGATAACAAGAAACAAGCTTCTGAAATTCTACAGGATAGATAAAACATTTCCAAAAATAGCCTAATAGATTTCATCCCATACACAGAATGTCACCAGTTTTTAGAGAGACAAACCAAAATTCAACAGCCAGTCAGGCACTTCAGCACAAATCGGATCATAAAGCCACATCTTTCTTATTAGTGAGAAAATAAGAAAAGGTGTCTGCCACACAAACATAGGCCAGGGGAATAATTTAGCTTTTTGAATATGAGAGGTAAGACACTGAGAGCTGACCCAAGTGAGCCACAGTACTTCAGAGAGAGAAGGATGAGTCACCAAATTAAAGAAACCAATAAACACAACTAATAACAGATTACTGATGTCACCTCTGCTATTTCAAACATTGAACCAGGCTGGGAAATATAAACTGATGGGTTTATTTTATTATTCTATTAGTTTTCTTGGGACTTTTATAGAAAAGTGAACTTTAAAAGATCATTTGAGTAATCATCACACAGTACAACCTGAGGAAGGCAAAAGACCCTTCAAGCCCGTGAGAAATGGTTTCAAGCTATTCCTGTGCTTTCATGTTAATTTTCAGACAAGATTCTGTCCAGAGACATATTACCAGTAAACTGTCACTGAGAAATGCTGACCTTGCCTAAACTAACATTCTTCATCAAATGCCATGTAAGTTGTAAAAAAACCCAGAATCATGTATTTCTAGAATACCAAAATGCTGCATTCTCATGTTTTCTGAAGAAAATATTCCAATTCCAAAATGACTGTTAAGAACAGAAATCACTGTTGCATTATATAAAAGATTATTTTACAGAAGGAAGGAATTGTATTATTTCACCTAGATATCAAAATGCATTGCTTCACTGACGTTGAAACAAGACAGCTGGATTGACCTTTCTGTTATTTATTCATTACAGATTTTGGGTTTTGCTTCAGTATTTGGAAATAGGAAAATTCAGACTTTCCCCATGCTAGTAGGTGACCAAGAGCATGGAACATTAAGAACCAGAACCTGAGAGCCCAGAAGCAATAAAATACAAAATCATGTTTGGGATTTCCATCACCTCTGTCTTTTGTTATAAATCTGTGATACTGCTGCCAGTTATTCCTTGAATCCATTTTCTATTTACTTGCTCATCACACAAATCTACCAGTTCTGCCAACTTAGGTGGTAACTGTTGCATTTAGACATCAGCTGCTGCCTCATTTCTTTACCCTGTTTCACATGCTTAGAAAAATAGCTACTGAACATATGAAATCAGTTATTCATGTACAGTAGGTCTTGAGTCAGATCTAAAAAAGCCTATTTGTTCTCTCATTCTTCCTTTTAATTTACAAACTAGTTGTCATATCCCCTTTTCACTTTCTTCTGGTTTCTTGTTTGGTTTTGGTTTTTTTTTTTTTTAATAGTTCAGATATGTTAGCAATATATTAAGCATTCACTGTCATGGTGCATTCTCATTAGCAGATAACTATTCTGTAGCAAAACCTGTATCTCCTGGTAAGGGTAAAAGATTGCTCACTGAAAGAAAGATGTTCTCCCTGTAGATAAAATACTTCAGGTGTGCAAGTGTTGCCAGGCATATTTATTAAATACTCTTGAATTACTAAACATTTAACATTGTGATTCTTTTGCAGATGATGGAAGAAAGCATTAAGTGGGTATCAGAATTTTGTATAAAAGCTAGGATGAGGACAGATTTACTTCACTAAGATTTCAACTATTTAAACTGAGTCAGTAGCCAGTACAGAACTTGTTTTCTTACTACTTATAAAATCAGTATTTCATCGTCCTTTAAGCTGATGCAATCCAAATGAAATGTAAAAAAATGGGCCTTGATATTTTTATTTGCAACTCAAGCTGCCAGCTGAGAACACCAGAAATTACCAAAAACCACCATAGTAGCCTCCAATAGATTGTGGTAAACTTGCCCTCTGTCACATACAGTAAACTCTCAAAGGCCCATGTAGGGTGAAGAACCAATTCAGTAACAAATATAAAAGTATGAGTATGACCAGAATGTAATGAGGACAACCATTATCTTCAGGTAAGATTCAGATAAATCATGTGGTGTCCTTTTTTTTATTTGTCTCAAGCACTTTTTGATTATAATTTATATAAACTGTAATATTCTGTAAGCAGTACAGAAAAAAACTTGCTGATGATTTCTTGTGGTTATGGTACCTTGCTATGAATTCATTAACTACCATCTGAAGACAATAAATGAAATGCATGAGGCTGACCAAAATCCATCTGGAGCCCTCACCAAGCTTTTATTGTGAAGGGAGAGACAGCAGGGAGAAAAAACACTCTGAAGGAAAGTAAGGACAGCCCCTGGTTACCAGTGACACTTAACATGAAGGGGCGAGCAATGAGCACTAATGGCATAGAAGAAAAGAGATGCTAAAGGGTATTCACACTCCTTGGTTCCACTGAAATCAATACAAGTTCAAAAGTCTAAATCCTTCAGAGAAACCAGCTCTTAAGACAAAGTATGAGGATAAAAGGCCACATTAAGCTAGACTACATAGAGATGTGCTGAGTTTTTGTTTAATAAATTTTGTTTTGCCTGTGAATGCCTTTGTTTCTACTTGAACACTTGTAGCAGCCTTCTCCTCAACTAAATGTGAGTTGCAAGGGATTAGGAGCTACAATGGATGCATTCAGTAGTAACCTGCACCCACAGAATTCAGGTATCACATAGTGAAACAGTAAAAGGTCTGTTAAATAAGAACACCTAAATTAGCATTTAATTCAACTGCAATTTCAAGGAGTTTTATTTTTCCATGAATCAGACTAATCAGCTGATTCTAAAATATCCACTGTTTATCTTGATTCTTCCCCAATATTTAACTCTTAGCTTTTTGTTCTGAAAACATTTTCCTTTTCATTTATCTTGGCTACTGCTACATTAAGAAGCTTGTTTGTTTTCGCTCTGTTTGAATTTCATATTGACATTGTTACCTTCCATCTGGGGATATATTCAGCTTCATTAAACTTGTGCAGGTCTGAAATCTTTCAGTACTGTGTGTACTGTGATGATTTTTCACTCTTGGATCCACACTTAATGCTATTTGGAGCATAAGACCTTGGGAAGGTAATGCTTTGTGTTTATTCTTATCTTCTCTTTCCACCTAATATCAAAAGCAGCCAGCTGAGGATAAAAGGTTTTCATATTTCATTTTCATCCATCTACAGTTCCCTCATTTGTAAATGAGATTAAGGTCGTCTTAATCAACACTCTTTAAGGTTTCAGAGCAATACAAATCACTTAGGTCTGACCTCTTGGAAGCACTGTATTGAGATATATCTGCCACAGGGCTAATCACAAGAATCACAAGGACCATTTCCATGCAGCTCGTCTGCAGACAACACCACTTTGCAGTATAGAGAATGGCCAGTGGGTGAATCCCACTGAAACAGTTCATGTGATATCAGTGTCACAGCAACTGGCAACGCCTGCCCTGGCAGGCATCTGCACCTCAGAGGCTGAACTGCATCTGTCCCCAGTTTCACCTCAGCTTCTCAACTGTGGTTGGTGCAAGAATTGTTCCCAAGGCCAAGAAAGGAAGCGTAGGAATACAGGGTTTAGTAATATTAACACTTGCTTCCAGACATGGACAAAGTTACGGTCTGTGAAAGAGGAATACAGATTCCAACAACTTGTGCATACCTTAATGCACAAACTCTTTCTTTTAAATAAGTTCTGAACAAAAAATCTACTCGTATATAGCACACATAACACTAACAGACAATACCTGAAAGAGAAGTCATTCCAGTAAAAGCAATTTATTTCATAGAGCTTTGTGTTCAAATAACATTTCTCTACTTAAAAACTGTGCCTAAATGAACAGAGTTTTATTTCTAAGTTTTATGTTTCCTGGCAGTTTAATTTCTGTCTCTGCCCACAGAAAAGATGTAGTATCATCACACTGTGACACCATTAAGTGTTTTGGGGTTTTTTTATATCTGTTAATTCACCCTCCACTACCCCCAATCAACTCCCCTCCACCTGTAGCCAAAGGTTAACTGAAGGGATTAGTGACTTTCTGGTTCACATGAAATCATTTACCATGAATGGCCAGGAAGAAAAGTGACACCTGACAATACATCTCAGGACCCAGAGTTTTTAAAGGTAACCAGGGCAGATTTTTAAGAACATTATTGACTGCAGCAATGATTAGTTATATCAGGATTTTTTTTTAATCCTCTGGACTAGGCCCATTCTTAGGAAGCTAACTGCCTTTAAAGATGCCTGCCCCTTCCTCAACACTCATAGTCTTTATTTACTCAAATGGTAAATAATACAAATTAATGTTCCTACTTACGTTTCTCCTTTGCATTGGTTTTCTCATAACTTAAAAATCTGACTTTTGGTTGATGAATTGGACAACAATAGACCTTGTCACAAGGCAAAATGTCACAGAAATTCACTTCAGGGATCTTGCTGATGGGTTGCGTGGTCTGAGAAATTGTACTTTCCCCCTGCAATGCTAAAGGAAAAAAAAAAAAAAAATTCTTACTACTGCTGTATGTCTATTGACATTTTATAATAGCACAGAAATTGAAAGTCTGTTACATGTATGCAGACCAGCAGTAATACAGTACCTGCTGTAGTGGTAGAGGGAGTGAGTAGAACAGAACCTGAGGTACTGCTGATGAAGAGTAAGAAAAACAATTCATTAAGAAATGGACGTCAGAGTTGTGGACCAAACCAGACTGGTCCACAATCTGTAAATTCTAATGCACTAATTTAACTACTTGCCTGTAAATTGGATGTTTTTCAAAATGTCTGTTGTGAACGCTAAGTAAATAGAGGGTCAATATTGTCAAAGCACTGTAGAAAGAGAATTATTCTGTAGATTTACATCCATCTCTTATGTAATATAATACCTTGACAGCACCTTGTCCAAACATAGTAATGTAAGACTTAACTGTCTGATCACTTTCCCCTTAGTGGGAAAAACTTCCACTGAATTTAATGGGGTTTAGCTCTGATACTTATAAACAGTAATGTATTCATACACTTGTATATATGTATAGATACATATACTTGTATTAAACACAAAATACGCTCAGCTTTCCATTTTAACTAGAATCACAACACGAGTTCAAAGTACTCAGTTCACAGAGAGATTATAACCCACAGGTTTATGGACTGGAAACAGAAAATGGCAATCTCAAAAGTCCAGAGCACACTTTTCTTCCCAGAAGTCCAATGTCACAAGTTAAAGTTTCAGAGTCACAGGACTGCCCATAACACTGGGGAAAAGTCCAGCTTCATTTCACATAACAGAATCACTCTGTACATAAGAAAATGTACTTTGGCACAGAATAACCACATAAAGCATTTGAAGTCTCATGAGCCCAGCTTTGCACCTGTAGCATGAGCCACTCAGATGCGTTCAAGGTGCACCATACATTGTGACATGGACAGAGATTAGTTGTGTGTGCACCATGAGTATCTCACTTTTCTAAAATAATTTAAATTTACAATATTACCAGCTATATTTACTGTTAATTTTAATATGTGGTTTTTGAGTAAGAAGATTAAATAAATAGAAAGAGTAAGGGAGAAACAAGTCAACTTGTTGATAATTAACCGTTACCATAGTGCCATAATAGCAATCAAAGCTATTATGGTCACACGGAAAATCTTCATGGAGCAGGAGTCTTTTGTCTTTGACAAGCAAACCTAGAAAACAAAAAAAAGTTTGATTAATTCAAGTGGTTTAAGCTACTATGAGTAGATTAAGAAATACTACAGTAATCTGACTTTATCTTAATCTTGCTTGTTTCAGGGGAACTGTACAAGTCATCCTTACACAGGGGCCAAAATTTAAAGAGAAAAACTTAAGTAATGAAAAGCTCTCTAAAACTGTGAATGTGCTGCCCACTGTTGATATTCTGGAGACAAAAACATTACACAGGAAGAAAGGATGGGTAAAAATAACAGATCCTTCTCTTTTTCTCCTGCCATTTTTCATACTCTTGATGTATTTAAAAATCAAATTAAGAACTCAGTAAGCAGTGGCCAAAAAAAAAAAAAGATGAGCAGCTTTCAGTATGCACTCAGCCCATGTTAAATCAAGGCTGGTGTAAATACAGAAGAAAGGCACTTTCCAAACAAGTAGGATGATCTTAGATGATGGAGCATTTGATCATCATTACAGAATAAAGAACATTTGACCTATTATTTTCTCTTGCCCTTTGCCACTGGCAAAAAGCAAGGTAGGCAAACAAATGTTGGTTCATCTTAAAGAACAGGACTTAGCAGCCTAGGAAGACTGTCTTGAAATAACATACATTCCTTAATTCATTCAATCCCTGTGAAAAGGGGTCTGTCTCCTCATACTCCTATTTCTATACCAGGATATGGGCAAGAGGAAGTCATTCAGCAATAGCAACACATCCTATCCAGGTCTTAACCACCTGAAAGACAGCATTCTCCAGTACAAAACAGAAGATGCTGACTGCAAACCACAGCAAAAGACTCATCCAAAGAAGAGAGCTGAGTAAGAATTATCACTGTGCAGGCTCTCAGACTGAAACAAGCACATTTTCAATTTCAGTACAGTTAATTTTTAAGCTCCTACCCATGACACTAAATAATTCTAGCCAAGGAATTAGATTCTGTATTTAGAAAAATGAAAGCTTTTACCAATATTTCAGCACTCAGAAAAACTGTCTCATAGGCATATTTCATATATTTAATTTCACTCACCTTGCTGGATTTTAGTGGGACTGATTTTTTTGATGGCAAAAGACTAGGAGCTGGACTATACCTGCTGTAAGAGACAAGATCTCTTTAACGTGCAAATAGTTCAGTAACTAATAAATGAAAAAGAGAAATTTTTAATAGGGCGTTAATGTCACTTACTTTTGCAATTTTAGCATTTAAAAAGAGAAAGGAAAAAATGTCATCAGATTCATTTCCAAGAACAAAGGCCTCCAATTAATTCATTCAGCCCCTGGTGAATGCAACCTTTGATTTCAAAGAAAATTCTGGAAAATGGTTTAGAAATAGGAAACACTCATCGCTTACACTGAAGCTCTAATGAAGATTCTTTCTTGCAGAAGCTTTGCAGATTGCTCTTAGTAGCAATTTCCAAGCTCCAGGGCTGTAACTGGACATAATCTACTCTTGCTTTATGCAAGTGAAGCAGTTACAAAAATGATTGCAATTTAACAGGCATTTCAAATATTAATTTTTTATCAGTGACTTCAAGATTAGGAGAAATTTTCATTTTTCATACAACTTAAATGCTGGAAATGGGTTGAACTTCACTGTCAAGCAAAATCTATTTTCACTTCCAGCACAGAGATCACTTTACTAATTTCTGTGAGAACTACCAGAGAATGTACCAGACAGAGGTACCTGACTTTGCTCCCTTCACTGACTGTTGACTTTAAACTGCTCATCCGTTTCAGTCTGGCCAGTTTCCTATTCCACTGTTCCAATTCTTCTATTCTGACTTCAAGATTGTTGGTCAGTTTGCAAAGCTGCTTTACAGCACCAACATTCTCCATAAAGATCTGATCCTGAGAAGCAGAACAATGACAAAAGTAGATACAGTATATTCATCAATCAGATGTAACAAGCACTAATGAGTATAGAATTCACCTATTTAAGGATGCATTGAATATTTAAAATGCAAATGCAAATAAACTCACTCTGAATAGGATGCACTTAAAACTATAAAACTTTTGCCAGATTGTAAAAATTACCTGTGTTCAATTTGCAGTAAATTGAAATAGAAGACTTGCAGAAAAAAATTGAAGATGACAGAGGACTTTGTAGACCAAGAATTTACACTGTATTTTTCCTTCATATCGTGTTGAATTTTAAAAGTTAACTTTATTACAACAGCATCTACTATTTGATTCATAGTGCTGAAGCTGAATATAGATTTCAGAATCCCTTAGCAAAATATACAATCAACCATCTACCTACAGGATTGAGTAACCCATCTCAGACAAGCCAGAGCTTCTATCCATGCTGTACACATAATGTGATTCACACAGGAGTGTGAGATAGGGAAAGATCCAAATCAGAGGTTAAGCTCTGATGGCATAATATTTTGTTCTCCCCTTCAATCTCTCCACCCTCTTACAGAAGTCCTGTAAGTTCTCATACCATGATCAGCTCTACAGCTAACAGTTCAGACAATGTTTACCCTTCTGAATATTTTTCCCAGGAAAAGTCTTCTACCCCTTGCTTATCATCTAGTTATCAATCTGCTGCTGGAGTAGTCCCTGGTACAACCATCCAAATAGTAAGTATTTTATCCATTTCTGAGCCAAAAATGGTTACTGATCCTCTGCAGGAGCATGGTAACAGCATACTGTCTTTGCTGTGTTTGAAAGAACATCTTTCTCATACTGATGTACAACTAGACTGACATCATTAAACCTTGGAAGAAGCTATTACTGCAGTTAACGCTGTTAAGCGCTCCAGTCTAGTCAAGTCATGCAGAAGTGAGGCAAAAGCAGAATTTTGCCTTCATGTTGTAAATGTCACGCACACCTTTCTTCTAAAGGTGACTTCATTCCACAAAAGCAGACAGAATCTTGTATAAACAGAACCAGGGCACAGGCACTGGTGGTAAGATGCAAACTTCTCTACTGCCAGAAGACCAACAGACTGTTTAACTAAAAGCTGACTTTAAAATAACCTTGTGGACCTAGAACTGTGAAATCATTGTCAGTTGTTCTTATATCAATGATAGGTAGCAGCTGCCCTTTCCATTCTCTTCAAATCATGCATGAATCTCTTCTAGGTGACTTGAACTAGCCGAGAAAATGGGTCATCGGGCAAAATAAAGACTTTCTTTGAGGAAAAAAGGACTGATTTGAGTTTTACTGCTTCACTGATGACAAAGCAATCAGTGAGGCAGTGTGATTAAGAAGAGAAGAGTCTTGTCCCAAAATAGCAAATTTCCACGGAGTGGAGACGTTTTTCTAGAAAGTAGGAGAGTCTGGTTCAAATGTGTAATGCAATCAATTGATTTTACAGAGTTTGACAGCTCCAAACAGGTAACTGACAAAGATTATTTGCTATGAAGCGATTACACCACCATCAAAGTAAGGAAGTTTTTATTTAACAAATAGAATGCCATCATTGCTTAATTAATTTCTAGAACAATTAACTTAAACATTTAAACACAAAACAATGTTTTTGGAGTCCCACATGTTGGACCAATGCATGCTTATTTATTATTATAATGAGACTTTACAGTAAATACCTTTTTGTCATTAAAACATTCTGACATTTACTAATACCTAGTAGTTCAG
This sequence comes from Megaceryle maxima, assembly GCA_024605025.1. NCBI lineage: Eukaryota > Metazoa > Chordata > Aves > Coraciiformes > Cerylidae > Megaceryle > Megaceryle maxima. The sequence continues at coordinate 55,363 of JANHGN010003643.1, read as the reverse complement.
TTTTTCTCAATGATTTGCCAGATAATACTTTTGTAAGTACGTGTGGAGACCTGCAGCTTTGTATAAAGCACAGTGTGTGTTTATAGCTCCACATACAAAAGAACAGTCTAAATATACACCTCTGCTTTCTCTCTCAAGACCATACCTTGTCAACCATGAGGAAGTTTTCTATTTTTTCTCCATCTTTACAAGCAACATCTCCAACTTCTCTAACAGCTTGAGGTAAAAGCTCCTTTACTTCTTGGGCTATTATTCCTGTTCACAAGATAATAGAAACCAGTCAGGAAACACAGTGGCATATCACTGACCATGGCTGTGTGCTTTGACTTGCCCTTCCTAAAAGTTACAATTAGGCCCAAATGATCTGGAAATTTTCTGTGGTAGGAAAATTTCTCTCTTAGACACACACACACACTCCCTGAAAACAAAAGAGAAGCCACTAGAATTCCCATTTCTCTGCAATAAGAACAAAATTGTTTGTGATCATGTACTTCATTCTCATTAAACCTCTGGAACAATAACCTCCAATCTTTAAAAAAATTGAAACAAAAGTTGGAAAATTACCAGAAAGATTTAATTCTGGGATTTTTATATCACAAGAGAAACAAAGCAAAGTGTGCAATTGTAGTAGCCTAATAAATGAGGATGAAATAGCAGTGTCAAAAGGCACTATGGCACAATCAACCACAGTGGAAGTTAATGAAAAATGGGAACAGAGATGACTGAATACCTGTTTCATGGGTATTTTTTATTCCCATAACAGATGCAAATTCAGGCCTGTAGTCATACTCCACCAGCCTCATTTGTGTTATTCTTCTCAGCTGCTCATTTGTATCGACCTAGTTGGACAAATACCAAGATTCTCCTGTTGAAACACTAAGAATGTCATGGCACCTAGGACATTGCTGAGATAGCGACAAGCCTAACACAGCCACTTTGCCAATCTTCACATCGAAAAACATAGGACGATCTTCCTATTCCCCATTAGCAGAGCATTATTTGTCTCCGTGTTGCCAGTTATCCTTCAGTCTGACAACTTCCATTTGTGCAGTTATCCCCAGCTATCTATGGCCAGCCTCTTCCAAAGTCCATAGGCAATGGCTCTACAGAGAAGAGCCGTACTCCCAGTTTCTTTAGGCCAGCATTTCAGCACACCCAGCATAAAAAAAGCTGCTTCACATGTCAGAACAATGATCCACACATGTGCTGTGGTGCAAACATAAATGCCCTAAATACTCCACAGCCCTCACCTCCCGGATATTCTGTTTTGCTCGGCTGTCAGATGGATGCATGACTCTGCCCATAACTTTTGCATTTCCGCAGACAACCAGTGCTTCGTCTGGTGCATCTGTGTTAATTCCTACTCGACCATGACAGACTATCGTCTCTGGAACATGTCCTCGCTGCCACAGTACATCACTGTCATTCTCAAACTGCCCTGGGTTAGATGCCTGGAAATAAAAATTATGTTTAAAGATATAGTATGGCATAGATGTACTATTGCTTATCCATTAGAAATTCAGGGAAAATGAAATGCCAAATCTTTAATATTTAAATTGTACTCAAGAGATTTTCTAACACACTAACATATAAAAAAAAAAAAATAAATAAAGAGTGGAGTCACATCTAAGTATTTCTGCTCACACAGCATTGGCATCTTTGCCTTTTCCCTTGAATTCTATTTTATTATCACCTTAAGCTAAACTGTCAATGTCCAAATCTTTCCAAATTTAAATTTCAACACTATGCCACATAAGCATTTGTTATTTACCAGTAAATTTTAGCTGAGGCTGCAAACCAGAAAAGAGCAAACAAGGCAGAGATTAAACATATATGGTTCATAAAATCCTCTGTAGTATTTTAAATTAACTTATATTAGAAATTTCATGCCAAGGAAACAGGGTCTTTCAAGGAGCACCAATAAAACAAGGAAGCTGGTATAATGAAAAAAGGCATTAAATTCCAACAACTGATTTTGTTAACTTTTTTTGTTTGTTTGTTTTTTAAATGTTGAGTTTAGGCTTTAAAATTTGACTGAACAAAAATATGATCATGATAAAAATTTCTCACTCATTTAAACAAGCTGGGCTTTCACAAGCCCTTGCCATCTGCCACGCACGGTGCTGTGCTCTCCCCACTGTTTGTCACAATTAGAGCATGATCTGATATGCCTGATAACCACAGCTCAGCTGATAGTGTCATTGTGTTACGTTTGAGTGTACAAAGGGCCAGAACATGAGTTGTTTTTTCTTGCAGTGCATTTGCACAGCTTTGCCACTTTAAGGTAACCAGTGGCTAGCTCACTGTATCCCACTACTGAAATCCTATTAGGCACCTGGAAAATCTCCCCACCCCCTTTTTTTTTTTTTTTCTTTCCAGCCTTCCTGTTGACATTTACACCACTTCAGATCACAGGCTCTTGATCTTTCTGCTTTTCTGCCTACTTTTTGCATTGTCTGGATTAGTGGCCAGGTTTGCAAAATCTCATTCCCTGGATTCAGATTAAAATCCTGTCTCACAGACATTGAAGAAGCTCTCTTCATTGACATTTCAAAAGAATATAACATTAAAAATGGTAGAAAAATGTCAATTTCTAAATCTTACATAAATATATACACGTTATAATATAACAATAATCCCAAGGATGAGTCAAATGTGAAAATTCAATGGCTTTCCCAAATTAGTGAAGAATATATTTGTAACACTGCTAAATGCAGAAAGAGAAATTCAGGTGAAATCAATATTATGGAAACTAAGGACAAGAAAGGGAAATAACTAAATATGCAGGACTGATACAAACACAATGTTTCAGTGTCCTTTAATAAAAGAACCCACAGCAACAGACAGGATGATAAAACTTCTTATCCGGACCAAAAACTACTGACTCCAAACACTGCTTTCAAAGCCCTGTCACAACTCCACCCAGAAAGCAGCTCTCGGCCACATTGCCCTCCAAAAACCTAACTGTAAATGCAGAAGAAAAGTGTTTATGGCACAAGAAGACACAAAGTCATGGCCCAGACAAAAAGGACCAAGGACTGAAATTGTCTGAAAACCCTCATCTTCCTTTGGCAGCCCCTGTCCAACACCACACATGCTGGTGGTTTGTATTTCTGCTCTCTCCAAACTTGAATCCAAACCAGGCTGTAATCATAAGCCTATAGGCAGATGACATGCAGCCAAAGAGGACCCAAAAGGGTCCCAAGAGGACTAAAAGCCATTGACCACCCTCACCTTTCTTTAGGATAGCATTCCCAGCCCCACTACAGCTCTTGGTCTTATTTGACTATAAACCAAAATGCTAAGACTATTCTCCACCATAAGCCAAGGCCTAGAAAGACTCCATGCCAACAAGTAGCTCCTTGATTGGCCCACATGAAAAAGTTCACTGAATTGCAATCTTCCAAAGGTTCTCACCATCCTCTGCAGCCCCATCACGTCACCTCTGCAATTCCTGTCTTTCTAAGCCCTAAACATAATTTTCACCCTCGAAATAACCAGAACCCTAGACTATGCCCAATTCAAATGTGCTTAGTAGCTGGCCACCAGCTATTGGCCACACAAAAAAGGGGCTAGAACTGAGAGCTTCTGGCAGCCCCCACCTTCCCTTGGCAGTGATCTTGCAACCCCACTCATGAAAGGGGAAGCTATGGTTCTTAATCATCTTAGAGCTGCTTGAGCATCTTTCCTTGCATTTTTTTTCCTTCTCATCCTCCTCTGAAAATGAAGCATCTAGACAATGAAAGCATTTACCAAATTCCTGGCAAGTTCTAGAAATTATTTAATCTCAAATAAAAAAACAATCCGGAAAAATCAACATATATTTTGTATTGAAATTCACAACAAGCTTTCTTTTTAAATTCTTCTGTAGCTCTACTTTTATCAGTTTAAATTCCTGATAATTAAAAGATAACAAAATACAACATGCAACTGCAATTTTTTTTCCTCAATCTTTTTGAGTCAATGGTAATTTTTGTGCCCAAGAATCATCCCTCCATAGTCTCCTGTGAATATCAAAACAGTAAGCATTTTTCACATGAAAGCAATATGAATTTCTACCTACCCTCACAATGATCCTTTCAGAGACATTTGCAGACAGTAGGTAGAACTGGTCTTGGGAGACAGCGTACAGTCCAACTATCAGCATGAAGTATCTGATTTGAAATTGATTTAATCAAGACAATAAGTGAAGTAATGTCTTCTCTCAGGAAACAATAAAATGTTTTAAATATAACCACTATTAATTGTACGTAAAAAAAAAATAGCCAGAATGTTTTTAAATATATTTGTTACAATATGAAAGAAAAATTATTTCCTTCACTGTCAAGTAATATGTTATTTATATCCCCACAATTATTGAAAATGTACAAGGATTCCAGTAATTTTGAGAAATTTAAGTAATGAAAACTCAAAAATAAAGACCCTTCCCCAGAAGAAAATTATCATTATTTGGCTTCCTGATTTCATCACCCATCATTCTGGCTATGGTTTCCTGAAATGATCTCTAACCAAAAGATTAAGATATTTCCTTATATTCTCATAGTATTCTGTGACTCTAGAAGAGAAGCATTTAAGCAGATACCAAGTATCACAAAATTTGAAAAAAAACCCCACAGACTTGGCAACACTGAGATTTTTCACAAACATCAGCTCCATTCTAAAGTAGACCACCTCTTTTCTACTTGACACACACAGGCCAACTAGCTACAGTAATACCTCTGGTCAGGATTAGGCTTCCCCTTTTTTCTCATATTATTTGCTGTTGTTTCACTGAAATGCAACCTTCCCAGTGTTACTTTAGTTATCTGGTCCTCTGGTAGATCAACTCTAAAATAAAAAAGGAAACAAAATCAGGGAAACAAGCACTTGGAGATCTACCTGGCTTAAGCCATATTTCCTCAAACTTACTAAGTTTTGAGAAAAACTGACAAATGGGGAAAAAAAAAAAAAAAAGAAGAAAAGAGAGAGAGAGAGAGAGAAACCCCAGTAAAACTGCAGTAACCCTGGTTTATAAAAATGCATTAAAACCATACTGACTATGTCAAGGAAATAAACAGGACAAAGCACCAGCTGTTGAAAACTCTTCTTAGTAATAGGAGTCTTGTGTTTCATGGTCTGTTTGTACACAGTCTTGAACATAAAAAATAAATAAAAAAAAGTATGTGTTCCATATGATGGGCATTTGCTGCTTGCCAAGGTTAACATTGCTTGTTATTGGATCTGAATGTCCACATTAAAATGAATACATTTTACTGCTTGCCTGTTTTTGCACCTGCACCTAATTTGTATGTCTGGAAGTATAAAATATACACCACAGTCTCAAATACATTGTGGAACTGTTTCTCTAAGGGGTAAAGAATATGAATAGTTTGCATGCAGAAAACCACAGTCCATCAAACACTCACCCATGAAACAATTTGCACATGCTCAGAATCTTTTTGTCAGTATCCAAAAGGAAGAAAAGTGCCATGGTAAAGGTATTTTAGTGAAAATCGACCTCTTCTCCTAATCTCAAAGGTCATTTTTGCAGATTTTTCATTGCAGCCTTTATCCCAGCACTGTCTTGTCAAACTTGACACTGTTTTATCTTTTTCTGTTGCAAGGCTTATGTAATTATTTATAGAGAACAGAACAGCTCCAATAGAAGACACTTGTGCCAGAAGAACAAACACTGGTTCTGCCAGTGAGTTAAGATGCAGAAGAATGGCAGAGGGTACCAGGGATTAAGCTGCACGTATGTTTCTAGCAGAGGCACTCCCTGGTAAAAGCACTGCAAATACATCTCATGCCCGTGTAGAACAGGGACATTACTGACATTTTTTGAGATGAGAAATGCATCTGCCATACAGGTCTAAACACCATACAACAGTGTTGCTAGATGAATATAAACATTTTGGATAGGCATACTTAACAAAGTTGTAAAGCTGCTGAAAATTATCCATAGTGAATGGAGACCAGGTATATATTACTACTGTCATTCTATGTGCACACTCAGAAGGGAATTTGGATAAGGATCAGAAAACTGGCTTAAACATACTGTGAGTTTCCAAGAAATAGCTACTTCATATTTCAGACCAATCATGTATTGAAATAAAATGGAATCAATTTCTCAAAATTCTTACTTAACAGGATGGAAAGTTTTTTTGCTTCGATCTGACTGAGACTGTTCAATAGCAACTGTTTGATTTGGAGCTTCCATCTAGAAAGAAAAGCGAATTTTTTTAAATGACAAGAATATCAAAGTTTCAAGCACATAAAATTTGATATAGAAATTAAAAGACAAATTGTATCTGAAAAACTGAAATATCTCTCATTTCTTATGAAACTACATACTAAAGTAACATGGGAATTGACTCTTGATCAACTGATACCTGACAGCTACTCTGAAGCTGCAAATCATTCTTCAATTAAAAAAAAAAAACAAAACCAAAACCAAAAAAACCCACAAAAAACAGGAAAGGACAAGTCATACATTAATTTGCAAAAGAAAAAAATGTTTTCTGAATCTAGACTGATATTGGCTCATTCTATCCCAAAGCATAAAGATATTTAGCATAAGAACTGAACCTATGCAAGGTAGTTCGTAAGTTATTTTAATGTAAGTTTCTGTACCTTTCAGGGATGGTACCAGCAGCACTTTGCTTCAGATGGGAACACGTGACAGTAACATTCACTAATTTCTTCCACATTAGAATGCATTAAGCAAAACTGGTAGTAACGGCTTTGTAAAACAGCTACAGAGATTTTTTAAATCACTGAATTTTGGTAGTAAGTAAAAAACCTGGTAAAACCTTTCAGAAAGATTGAAATTCCTTACTACTGTATTTGCAGGCTCATGGACCCATATTGGCTGGGAAGAACTTTGTTATTAAAGCCTAACAAGAAGAAATGGGGAAATTTTGTTGGTTTTCTGTGTGTGAACTGTTCAGGAAAAAACAGATTTGATTTTTTTTTTGTTTTGTTTTGTGATTTGCTTTTTTCAACACATCTTTTTGACCAATGGGTAGACTGGCCACCTACCCACCACCTGACACCCCTGCACTGCCCACAGAGAGAACAAAATTTCAGCCAAAGAGAGAGATGTCAGTGAAAACACAGCAAACAGAGAAACATGACATCTTTCAGCATATATCAACCAAAGCATCCATAAAACATCACTTTTTTTCAAAAAAGTTCCACATAGAAGTTACAAGTAACTTAAATGAGTTCTCTTCTGTCAGTTCTTGGTCAAAAAACTAAGAAAAGGGATCATTTCAATTATGTACCTTATTCTATGGATAAACACATACTAACTTACTAAAAGTAATATCACAAAAAAGAAGAAATACTTGCCTTTATTCCAAAAGCTTTCAAGTAAAACTTTTCTATTGGTTTCCCCCCCAGATGAGTTTTGACATATTTTGGATGTCCAGTGATTTTTATATGGACTGTGATTTGGAAATGATTCTTCTTCTGGCACACAAAGGCATCATCTGTGGTTGAAAAATTAAATCCTTTATCTGTGACAATGTGATATTCTACAGCAGGTCTACAAAAACAAGAAGGAAGAATAGCAACTTTAAGTACAGATGTAATTGAGTGACATCTTGAGTTTCTATTTTGTATGTGGTCTGAAAATTCATCTGATTTTTTACTGAAAAAAAATGGGAGCTGAAATACATCTTTACAATCACCAGTCCTACCAGTACTTTCTTCTTGGCCGTTTAGAGGTGCAAAAATGAAAGGGCATATAAAATATACTCTAATTCTAATCTGACACATAAAACGTTTGGAAACCAGAGATGGAGAAACTGAGATAGTCCTCACTTACAAATCTGGTATAAGGAAACTTTGTGCAGCTAAAAGCACAACCAAACCTTTTAGTGCAATCAAGCATTCATTATTACATTGCTATAAAAACCAGAGCTGAATGAGTGCTGCAGACAACAAAGTGCTAATGAGACAGCAAGATTCCCTACTCTGTTCATCAATTCACATACCAAGTCCCTCTGCAGAAGCTGTTGGGATTCAAACGAGGCTTTACTCAAGCTAGAAGAAAAGCTATCAGTGCTGACCCTCTGGCTAGATGACTATAAAAACTCTCATTTATAATGTTGTCCATCCTACAACAAGTAAGGAAACAGTTTTCTATTTATTCAAAGGGCCAATTTGTCACCCAAAGAAAAAGAGCATTCTGTCCTTATGATTCACAGCAAACAAGGGAAGATATCAAAAGATCTTTCTAAAAGAGTCAGTGAGCTCACCATCCCAACAATGTTTGCTGTCCTCTAAATCAGAGGATGGATAATTTTGGAATAATAGGACTATATGGCAAGGTTCTCTTACACAAACATTGGCTTTTCTTGGTAATGAAACTTTGATAATGATGATCTCGTCTGATACTACTGAGAGCCTCTCATTAACACAATTACTGAAGAGGGCTTTTCAGAACTCATCCATTTTGCACATTATTAGTTGGAAAAATCAGAATGTACAGACTTTAAAAGAAACATACAGACTTTATTATCCTTTTATACACTATGAACAACAGGTCCTCTTCAAACAATCACAGATTATCTAGGACAGGGAATAAAGAGAAAACTACTTTGTAACAATTTCAAAACTACTAAGTCATACTTTAATTTATACTTAAAATTACAATGAAATGTCTACTAATCTCCTCAAACATCATTATTAAAGAAGAGAAACATCTTCAGATTCTTCCTACAACTGGCAATTCTTTTTATTTATGTAGGAAATGTGTGTATTTCATAGTAGGGAAAGGAGTCACTTTTCAGATTTAAGTGTGAAGCAAGTTTTTTAGCTGGTATTCTGAGAGGAATTTCAGAGTATTTGCTTACACATAAGCAAGCAGATTGAGAAGCAAAAGTGCAAACTTCCATTTCTCCAAGTTGACCTATTTGGAAGAATGACTCCCAAAGAGGAAATTCACATTTATCATTTTCTGACTACACCATTTATAGTAATTAAGAGCAAATACATATTTTGATCTGATCCCACAAAGAATGGTCAGTCTTACCAAGCAACACAGTAAAACTTGGAAGAACTTTTAGGTAGCAAGGGATATCCCTGTCACACAAGCATCTCTAATAGAAATACATTTCTCTTTTTATGCAGAATTTGAGTTTTCATAAAACATCTTTGGAACCAAGTACCCACCAGTCACAATAGTCATGGGGCAAGGAGCTAAGAGAATGCCAAGCAGACACAATGCAGGGCATAATTAACATCAGAGTAACCTTTTCTAATGAATCTACCTCAGCTAACAGCATTTTGTTGTGAAATTGAGATAATCAAAATGTTAAAATACTGGATGAACAAAACAGAAAAATATTAATTAACCTGAGAAATGCCCTTAAAGTGGGCACAGCAATTCTGAGGTACAGGACCAATCCATCTACACTGAGCAGTGATAAGCAAATGACTCTTCTGATGCTAACAGAATACAGGATCACTAACTCAGAAAATCTGCGCACTGTGCCATAATTGCAGTGCATCTTGGAGCAAAGGCACTGTCATTGACCTCACTTAAAAGTAACACTGACTGCCTCTGCCAATAATATCTCAATCCCTTTCCACAGTAACAGCAATGGTACGTGTATTCGGATGCTCTGATGCTCAGCATCGCATTGTCTTTGTTGACACAACCCACAAGAAACGTGAGTCTGGAACTTCAGTTTTAAGTGTATGGGAACCAAAAAGTAATTGGGTAGTGGCAGGAGAGCAATCTCCCACCATCAGCTCACAGCTCCCAGGTAGTTGTTAACTGAAAGTGTAACAGGAGTCAGAAGCTCCTTCCATCTTGAGTGACAACTCACATGACAAACACAGCTGAAGGTTTCGTAGCCCATCCGACACCCTAGGAGTAGAAAAGTGTGGACACTGAGTTGTCTGCTCTCTTGTCACGTCAATAACTTAGGAGAAGGGCTGTGCGGGACACAGCGAGATGTGCATCGCGCCTATCGCATTGTGCGCGAACAGAGAACATCAGCGTCCAGCAATGACGCTGATACACTCCAAACTCCCCTGAGTGCTTTTAGCAGGTTGAGATAGAGGAAAATTAAAATTTACTATGCTATTTAAGCCCTGTGGAGACAGTGACAAATTGTTTGCACTAATCCCGGGGAATAAACCAGACATTGTAGAAGGGCTTTTGTTAAAAGGGATCATTCACTAAATGCTACAATGGAGAAAACCAGGGATGTAAAGTGAACTTGGAATGACCTTTGCCACACCATGTGGAAAAAAAAAAAAAATTATTTACCGTTCTGATTTATACAGGAAAACACTACGTCTTTGACTAAAGAGTTGCACATCATATATATGTATCTAGAGTTATTAATTTCTTTTTTTTCTTTTATGTTTTAGACTGTTAGAGGGAAAGGCGCTATATGCTCAGTAATTACCCCAGTGTGCTTGGCAAAAGAAACAAAAATTAATGGGTATTTTAAGTTAAACTCCTTTTTCTTTTGTCCCTAAATCCCTGAGGGAAATCAGAAAACCTGGCATGAATTTCAACCAGTGTTTAAAGGTCTGCTTATCTGAAACACTGCAGATTCATATTCCATCATACCTGCTATAGCTTCTTCACCAGCCTTATTTTCAGTAAGAACAAGGGATGCCAAATGTATAATTTATTCCTACAAAACCAGCAAAAAGAACCCCAAGAAACCACTTTTTCCAAGTGCAAACAACAGTGCTTACAGTTTTTCATAATCTGAGTTAAGTAAGCTGTGCCACTGAGAAGTTTGATACGGTTGCCATGTTAGAGCTTGACAGCATTTTTCCAAAGCTGCATTCTGTCCATCACTGTCATATTCTTGCACTTCAGCCGCACACTCCTTAAAAGTTGCTGCAGAGAGAGTGGCAATTCAGTTATTACTTTTGTGACTAGACAAAAATCCTGCATAAACATTTTTACAAATATATTTACATATATATACACACATATAAAGCACAAATATATTGCATATGTATTTAAATCTCACTGTCCTTTGCAGTTATTCCAAAAGACTGTGTTATATTCCCTTGCCCTAGAAAATAAATTTTTCAGCTTTCCTGACTTGCAAAATATTTCACAAGTAACACTTCCTAATTTTATTGTCTCTAAAAAGATGGATAATTTCCTCTGGGGGGAGAAAGAAGGAAAGTAGTGGGAAAGAAGGAAAGAAGTGGGAAAAAAAAAAATAAAGGAAAAAAGGAAAGCTAAGCTTTCCAGTCTTACTGTAAATCTCCAATACTGCAAGAAGCAACTAAGCAAAATAATTCAATAATTCAAGTGTCGAGTCCTGCAACTAGGGAAGAATAACTGCCTGCACCAGTACAGGTTAAGGACTGACCTACTGGAAAGCAGCTCTGTGGAGAAGGACTTGAGAGTCCTGGTGAATAATAAATACCATGAGCCAGCAATGTGCACTTGTGGTCAAGAAGGCCAATGGTATCCTGAAGTGCATTAAGAAGAATGTGACCAGCAGGTTGAGGGAGATTCTCCTCCCCCTCTATTCTGCCCTAGTGAGTCCACATCTGGAGTACTGTGTCCAGTTCTAGTCTCTCCAGTTCAAGAGGGACAGGGAACTACTGGAGAGAGTCCAGCAGAGTGCTACAAAGATGATGAGGGGACTGAAGCATGTCTCTGACGAGGAAAGGCTGAAAGACCTGCAGCTGTTTAGCCTGAAGAAGAGAAGGCTAAGAGAGGATCTTATTAATGTTTACAAATATCTGAAGGGTGGGTGTCAAGAAGATGAGGCCAGTCTCTTCTCAGTGGTGCCCAGTGACAGAACAAGCAGCAATGGACACAAACTGGAACACAGGAAGTTCTACTTAAACATTAGGAGAAAATTCTTTCCTTTGAGGGTGATGAAGCACTGGAACAGGCTGTCCAGGGAGGTTATGGAATCGCCTTCTCTGGAGATATTAAAATTCAAAACCCACCTGGACACATTCTCGTGCAATCTGCTCTAGATGACCTTGCTTTAGCTGGAGGGTTGGACTCTATGATCGCCAGAGGTCCCTTCCAACCCCTACCATTCTGTGATTATTTTTTAATTAATTACTTATGTTTCCCATTCTCTCTCTACTAGAGGTTTAAACTGAGTATACTCCAACTCACTGCAAGAGGCACTTTGTTTCAAAGCAGTGAGGCACAGTTTTCCAATAGCAAGCACCTTCATCACTGCATCTCATTGCCTGGTTAATGCTTCCTGCAATATTATACATTTTATAAAGACAGAGAAGAATTTGATAAGAGAGAGAGATAAATGGAGTACAATAAGGACAGGAGAAAATATGCCATTAAATGCATATAAACTAAGATGTATCCAGTGGCAGCACAGGAAGACAGAGCCTACAGAATCATTTCAGGCCCAAACTTCATTAGCAGTTTTCCACTTCTGACATACAGCAGAGTGAAAATGTAAAAAAAAAAAACTGACTGTAAAGAAATTCACAGTTCATTTCTAAATGAACCCCATGCCGTTTTAACCAATTGCTGTGGTCTTTTTCCAATAGCATGCGTGTCATTGCAATTTTAGTGACGGTGACTCCTAAGGAAAGCATATTTCAAAGCTGTGCCATAATGTATTAAAAGCAGCAATAGCAATTTTAGATAGAGAAGCATCTGCTCATCCTCTCTTTCCAGCAGTGGGAGACTTAAAGGACTAGTCACAATTAAGCGGCACAGATCAAATAGAAGATATTAAAGAAAAAGTAACCTACTAAATCCAGTTGCTACTCATTCAAAGTGTTGTAAAAGATTGATTTAATGCTGAAAAATAACTTACTCTTAAGAAATAACAAGCAACTCTTAGATTTCCCACTAACAGACAAGGGTGAAATTCCTCAGATAAACTGTTCATTACAAACCATTCATTCACAGAGAGTCTCACGCTTCACAGAAGCTGATCCATTTCTGCACATGCCTGATAAGCTTTTTTGTATCAATTGGTATAAGCTTAACATTTTTATCTCGATAAAACAATGAGCCAAATTAATTTGGGAATGCGTGGGGAAGAACACACAGCTTTCAGCAAGCTTGCACTTGGATACGCTTTGTAGAAAAATTATGGGCTTGAGATGATAAAGGGAAACCACAATCTGTTTGCTCATCCACCACATTAATTCCCTGTTAAGCTGACCCAAGATGGTTTCTTTGCCCAGTCAATTTAGCGCCAAGCAAAGTCAGCAGAGTATGGTATCATCTCTGTACTGCAGGCTCATATATGGAGAAGGGCAGATTATGTCCAGAGAGTCCTCAGGAAATGTGAGCCTCTAATGCTTCTTATCTCTTTGCCAAATATAAACAGGCCCTGGTTTTCAAAAACGCTGAAGAGGTAAATTCCTCCAAACCTGGTAGTGCAGTACAGACTGTTAATGCCACTACCTTGTCAGACCCAGCAGAAGCTGTGCTCTTTGAAATCTAACTGTCTATTGGCATGAAACATTACATTTCACCTTTGCATAGTTGCTTACCTTGTCTGGAGTCCTGAGACTGGACTGGAGAATCAGTGGCATCTCCCAGTAATTGCGAGAGCTTCCTTTTTTTGCCTGATGCTGCAGAAGTACTTTTTAAAAAACATACGTTGCATTACTCATTTTTAAGTTCAAATACAGATATTACAGAACCACAGCAAGAGAAAACCCAGGTATCTCATTCCAACTGTCATCCAAATTCTGATTTGCCAGGGGGAGATTATTGTTTGTTTTTTAAAACTCAATTATGCAATTTTTCCTTCCAAAACATAAAATAGTTGCGTTTAGCTTTTTTATTTCACATGAATAGAGAAGCTGATCTCTTTTTAAAAAGTACACACTGCATAAGATCTCTACTGTTTCCTGACATTTGCATTAAAATCACAGCTTTATCTTGAAAAAATTTACTGTACTGAGCATGAACTTACTTTCATTCTTATACAGAAAACACTAGTAGCAGTTAAACTAATGCATTAACAAATAGATCTCAAGGGGCAACTGTTGGGTAACAGTTTTCCCCTTTCCCAGAAAGTCAGATTTGAAAAAAATGTTCCTTTGTGCAAAGAGGAAAACACCATATTCTAAATTTTCGCTGTTATAAAATGTAAACTAGAATATCCTGACAGATGGTCACTCCTTCTGGATGGGGGGGAGAAGAACAAGCCAAGCTCCATGTGTCAGTCAGGCCCAGTAGGTACAGTTTCTTCACAAGTAGAAGAAAGGTCTGCCTACCATATTAACTTATTCTTCTCCTGGGTTTGTTCCAAAGGTCCACATTTGGTCAATAAATATTTTGTAGCTTAAGTTCCAATAGCCAAAATATTCTCTCAAAAAATAAGATTATTTTGATTAACTGCCCCCTTCAGCTAGAAAACAATGAGCAGAAATAACTCCACTGAGAAACTCAGGCCCAGCTTCCTTCCCTCACATCACATATAACACGTAATTGAGCTCTGTACAGGAAACAGAGCATCTGCAAGTCCAGGACTAACTCTGATGAATTCACGTTTCTCTCCCCAAAACCAGAGAGGTCCCCCTCTGGCATGCATCAGGCAGTTCATTCTTATGAGGTATCATGGGTGGATGCTTGCACTACTCAGGGTATTTTAAATAATTAAGCATCCTCAGCGTGCTACTGGGTGAACATAGCAGATGATAGATGAATACCGTTTCACTTGCTTACAAAGATATGCCAATAATAATTTTTTTTTTCTCTCATGCTACTTGTCAGAACACTTACAAGATCCTTACTGGCAAATCCCTACAACAGGTAATGCAAAACGGCCGAGTACTTTTGTAGTGCAGTTATGAAAGCAACTGTTGATCCCTCCTTAGCCTTCTAACACTTTAAAAATTGAAATCTTCTACTTCCAATCTGAACTCCAACCAAGACGTTTTAAGGGCACTCAACCACAAGTGGCACAAAAATGTCTAAACACTGCCATCCTGTGGAAAATCCTACACCCATGGGGATTTTACACCAGTCTTAAAACATGTCTTCTACCAGCTCTACTTTTTAAATTATTATTTGTCTCATCCTTTCCATAAAAGCTTTATCATTTACCCAGAAATCTGAGATGCATTTGGCTGAAAGTATGAATAATTCAAACTCAAACAGCTGGAGAATGTAGAATGATTCCAAGGAGTCACAGCATTTTCTGTCTTCAGACAGCAGCCTTGGGGGATGGTGCAAGGATGCCCACTGGCACTTGGGTCAGAGTAAGTCTCCAGGAATCTGCAGGGAAGCTTGCTGGGTGGCACAGCAGATGGGCATGAAGGCAGAGGCTGCAGCCCACAGGGCCACATAGTATCATAGCACGGGGCTGCAAGAAGTGAACAGACAATAAAGTAAGGACAAGGAAGAGGAGCTGGGGACCTTCCTACAAGCTTTTCTGAGGCCTAATACATGTGACCTACTCTGGAGCTGTGGCGGAGAACATGCTTCCGATCCAGAGTCTGGTGGGGAGTCTGGCAACTGGCTTTGCCTAGGGATAAAAAAAGAGATTTTATTTTCTACTAGGAGGAGACATGGAGCACGATCACAAGGCAATGTTGAAAGCAGCTGGAGGAGGACCACCACGCTACTGACAAGGGTCTTCAGAAAGCATGTCACCATTGTTGATGCTCCTTCTCACAGAAGCAATGTCACACTTCTTCAGACCATCTCCTGTGGCCCTCGACCTCTCCCCCATCCCTACCAGCTTTTGCCAATGTCCCCTCTCCACAACCTACTGACTTCAATCCTCCATACTTCCCACTACCTGTTCTTCAGTTAACTGGGAGCATACCAGCAAGTCAAATACACATTGCTCACGAGGGCTTTAAACCCATTCTCTCTAGAGTACAGACTAAAGGTCTGTAGTATCTTCATCTTTAGCTGATTTCTTAAGGCCTTAGTTTGGCCAAAGCACTCTCGGTCTCTATCAGATGCTAGCAAGTCTCATTTTAGCACCTTGGTCACCACCAGAAACAGCCCAAACTGCATTTGAACACATCCAGTGATGAAGCAATGACAACTTCCCTGGGCAACCTGTTCCAGTGTCTCACCATCCTCAGAATAAAGAATTTCTTCCTAATTTCTCACCCAAATCTACTTCAAATCAGTTTGAAGCTGTTACCCCTCATCCTATCACTACAAACCCTTGTAAAAAGTCCCTGCCCAGCTTTCCTGTAGGCCCCTTTCAGATACTAGAAGGCTGCTATAAGGTCTCCCTGGAGCCTTCTCTTCTCCAGGCTGAACAACCCCAACTCTCTCATCCTGTCCTTGTAGGAGAAATCCCTGATCATCTTCATGGCCCTCCTGTGGACCCACTCCAACAGCTCCATGTCCTTCTTGTACTGGAGTCTCCAGAACTGGACACAGTACTCCAGGGGAGGTCTCACCAGAGAAGAGCAGAGGGGCAGAATCACCTCTCTCAACCTGCTAGCCACGCTTCTCCTGATGCAGCCCAGGATGCGGTTGGGGCTTACTAGGCAGTGAGAGCCCGCTGCCAGCTCAAGTTGAGCTTCTCGTCAACCAACACCCCCAACCGAGTCCTTCTTCTCAGGACAGCTCTCAACCCGTACCTCGCCCAGCCTGTAGGTGTGCTGGGATCGCTCCTCCCCAGCCGGAGCATATAAGCGGGAGCATCTCGGCGCACTGGTGACACCGGGCTGACCAGCAGTTCCTGAGCGGGGCTGCGGGCAGGATGAGGGCACGGCCGCGAGCTGCGCAACCCTGCCCTGCCCTTCGCCCGCCACAGCCTCAGCCAACCTATCAGCAGCGCCCGTCGCGGCGCGAGCAAGGGGGCGGGGTCGCGCCGCGGAAAGAGCGGCTTCCGGGGCTTACGCTCCTGCCGAGGCCGCCGTCCCGGGACGCGCTGCACTGGACCGGAGACTCCCCGAGGGGCCTACGGGCCGTAAGCCGCCCGCGCCGGAGCCGGGGAAAACGACTAAAGAGCGAGGAGCGGTCTGGAGGAGCCGTTACGCATCGCCCCCTTCACCGGCTGCAGTGAGAGGTACCGGGGCGACTTCAGCCGGAAGGATGGAGAAATGCTGGGCTCAAACGGGTGCTCACTAAGTGCCCCGTGCAGCTGCGACCCCCGGCAGCTTCCGCGGCTCCTGCCGCTATAACACCCGCTGAGGAACAGCTCCCGTGGCACCTGCCGCGGCAACACCACCTGCTGAGGAACAGCTTCTGAGGCACCTGCCGCGACAGTACCTGCTGAGTTGCACCGCACTGAATTCAGGCAGAGCTGGAGCTGCTTTGCTCCGTGCAGAGCTGCCTCAGCATGAGGCTCATCTCCCACTTCACGCCCTGGAAAACGGAAAGCAGGGCCACCTCCAGAGCCGCTCAGGGTGGTCGGCCATTGGCACTGCACAGGAGGAACACCCTTGGCACCCTGGTGTGAGGTCCCTGTAGGGCACAGCACCTTCAATCCCCCCGTGGGAGCACTACAGGCAGCAGGTACAGAGGCACAGAAGGGTAAGGAATGGAATGGAAAGCAAGTTACGCTCAAAGTCATTACAAGAGCCAGGGAGTAGAGGATGACAGAGGAGTCCTGGTCAGCAACTAAGAAATTCCATGTGATCCACAGCCACCTCCTTGCTACAAACCCCCTAATCAAGCAGGAGTGATTTATGTTTTAACACCCTTGCTTGGAGAGGTCAGTGTGGAAAACCAAACAACTTTCTGAAACAGGTAAATCTCTGAAAACATGACCTCTCACTATTCCTTGGTGCAGAACTTCAGGCACAGTGGTCTGTCCAAGGACATGCCACCAGGAAGTGTAAGCTTCCTTCCATGCAGCTGACTCTTGGAGCATTGCTTTCAACTTGCCTCCCACAGGTCAACCCATGCACATGCCTGAGTTTTGAAAGGTTCTTGATTATATAGTCTTTGGTATCTGTGCCTGATTATCTCCCTGTGATACTCTGTTTTGCTTTTACACTCACATTAAAGCATCTGCTATATCTGTATAGAATTACTCTCAGAGTGAGATCTGGAACTACACCACAGTTTAAGCTAAGTCCTTCATGAGTAGGTCACAGCAATAAGCAGATGTTCCCACACTCCAGCAAAACCATTTCATTCTTTCTGCATTGAAAATAGGAGCATCCCAAGTCAACAGCAGACTGCTACAGAGAGGCTATGCTTCTGTCTTCTGTCAGTTGAGGGCACAGGTCTGTCACATCTACTTTATTTCAAGTTTTTCAGTCCTTTATGATAGTGCTTACAAAGCAGCTTAAGGAAGAGAAAATCCTATGCCATCTTGCTGACATTTAAAGGAACTACAGAAGGTTCCTCTATTGCATTAGGAATAGATAGACGTTCAAGAAATGGACTCAGCCCTTTCAAGTATACCTATGAATTGTAGACTCAAACACTGTGCTCAAGTGCTACCTGAAAGATAAGTGCTTAAAATTCATGTTAGGCTAAAAATGCTAGAGCAGAGGAACGATGACAAGCATTTAGTGAGGCACATTTCTTTTACTAAGTCCAAGTGTTCTGGCAGAAGTAAAGTAAACCAGAATTGCTTAAAGGTACACCTACATACACAACGAGTATTCTCAAGCATCAATGAGAGGCTTCCATAACCTGATTTTCATTCTAGTTTCTACTTCAAGTTTTGCATTTCTGAGTTTGGTAGTATGAGAGAGAACAGTTGCAGTTTTGGTGACAGGCTATTATTTTTGATATGTTCTTGTGTATTTCATAATCATATGACTACTGTTTTTTTAACATGCCATATCCAGAACCCTGCACTTCAGATTAAATTCAACTACATGATTACTATTAAAAAATAAATTTAAGAATTCCACATTAGAATATTCCCTAATTTCATTCAGTACACATTCTCTGATGCTTTTAAATATCATGTGTACTGCTCTAAACATTGTTTTCATCTTTGAATAAAGCAGAGAGTTAGTAATCATTTGATCCCCCCCCCCCCGGGGGGTACTTGATCCCTTGCTACTGAATTCCAAATATTCCTTGTACAATTTAAAAGGATACATCCATAAAACTCTATAACTTCCCTTCTACACATTTGGTTCATGTTCCTGGTTTCAAACACTGCCTTGGGTACTCAATGTCTGCTTTAACTGAGAGTACTTCAATACAATACAGAGAGAAGCACTTCCTAGGAGAAAGAAAGTATTCATAAAGTATGGAGTAGTAGGGATATGTCTCCAAGTTAGAGCTTGACTGAAATTGGTATTGTGCTTTTTGAGGAAAGAATATTCTGTTTAAATTATTCTCTATTGCAGACATAGTACATCAATAAATGCCTCCTTAGGAAAGGACATGGCAATGCTTTTTCTCCTTCCACTACTCAAGAGTAAGCTATGGCTGCAGGAAAAGGTGAGGAAATCATGGTGCTTCACATGTGGTGTAAAAGATGATGTAACACCCATGGCCTGCCTGAAGCAAGACAGTCTTTAGTGGACACTTCCAGCTACACCCAAGACCTTGGTGGTAACAACACCTTTTTCATTGCATTCTCCATTCAGTACTGCACATGCCTTTCTGTTGATTTGCTTTATATATATAGAGAGAGCACTTTTAATATTTTTCTCCTTTGACATGTTTTGGCAACTTCCTGTATGAAATTCTAATCAGTTTATGCACAAATAATCTGCAATACAGACAAATAACTCACCATTTTACTTTTAGAGATCTAATGATTCAGTAAATATTCTTAATCACATAATTAATGAAGTATGACTGTAGTATTGGCCTAAAATCCTGTTGAGCCACCAAACCCACAGTAGCCTTACAGATTGTTTCCTTATATGTAAATATTCGTAGCACTGCAACTATAGTATCTAACATACCTAAGCTACATAATAATAGATATATGTATATTTACATTTCTGCTGCGTTTTGTGTAAAAGAAAGAATATAATTTTAAAGTTTTCATACAGGAATTCAATAATCTGTTTAACTTGAAACACATTTAGTCATTCTAAAAATAAAGGTTATGTACATTTATATACAACAACTCCTTCATTCTTCTTTATTTTTGTAGCATGGGCAGAGAGAGGGAATCGATTCATTTATTCATGATTTAGAGAAGGTAGAAGCCTATTCAGCCCACTAAGTAAATATGTGGGCTGCTGAGTGTGTCTAGAATTAAAAATCCTGTGTTCAATTATTTTTAAACATCCCCTCTTGCTCTGCTTCTTGGAAAGTGCAAGTGTCAGCCCATTAATAATATTTTGCATTGAACTACAGTCATCTGACAGTTGTCTAGATGAAAGATTTGGGCTTGGAGTCTTTGATAGATCTATGCTGCATAACTTTCCATCCTTGACCATGACCCCTTGCATTGTGTATCCTTTGTATATCTTGAAGTTAGTCTCAGAAGAGATTAATGGGCAGTTTCTCTGTCCTGAATGAAGCATTAGGATGAAAACCATAGCCCTGCTTTCCTCAGACTGGGAGATTTACATTTTTCTTTCAATTTATTATACATTAGTCTCATTTATATCACTTATTTTGAACATAAGCACTAAACTAGCACTTACAGGAATGTTAAAATGACAGCTTTGCATTTAATGCCACAATTAGTGTAACAGTTGTGAATTATCCCAGACTTCATTATCATTCATTCTGTTGAACAAGACAACCATATTTCCATTACTGTCTGTAATTCATTCTTCCAAGTCTTTTTATAAAGCTTCAAGTAAATCAAGAGATCCACAATCCTATTAAAACTCAGATTTCAGGTCTAACTGTTGCATCCAGATTTTATCATGGCACTAATAAAAACAGTTTGAGAGATGTTGCTAAGGAGGGGAAGTGCATGTTGCTGTAATACTTACAAAGTTCCAAACTCTGCATCACTACTGATGAATTCTTCCAACATACTTGTATCCACCATGGGATTCTCCAAGGCTCCATGGACATCTTGCCCTAAAATTAAAATTAAAAATGGCAAAGAGGCAGAAATTATGAGAGTTGAGTTTGGAGGGAATCATCAGTACTTCAGACCAAGTAATGCTGCCCACTCGCTTACACAAAGGAAAAAACAAATCTGTCCTGTCTTGTGTGTAACAGGTGGGTTATGCTTCTGGTTCAGTCGCCCTGGAAGAAAGGGTGATGGGAAGTGCAGAGTAAAGAAGGATGTGCAGGGGAAGAAGATGGCAGAGCAGCAGCATGCAAGCACCAGTTTGTGCATGGCCTTAAGGCTTCACTGAATTACCACAGCAAGAGGATGAAGGGCTCCAGTCTTAAGGTGGAAAAAGGGGTTTTGAAGATAACTTCATCCTTTCTTATTAAGAAAGCAAAAGTAAAACTCTATAAATGTTACAGGGATTGGTGGCTTCCTCATATTCTCCCTAAAAAAACAGCCTACTGACATGTTAAGCCTATTAATAAAGAGAAAGGTTCCGTACTTCGTCCTTTGTTGCTTGGTAACTGAAGGCTATAAACAGACTTTATGATTGTAAAGTCTCCAGAATTCATGACACCTTTTGTAGAAAGTCAGCCAGAATGCTCTTAAGGAAAAAAAGCCAAACAAAAGTGCTTTGTAGGCTCTCCACCTCTCCAGCAAGCCTTCCATAAACACAGGTGTGGCCAGCCTGTCAGAAAGCAAACAAGATAAGGACACTGAAGTTATTACTCTCCAGCAAGGCAAGGAGTTGTGTGTGGCTCTGTCCCACTGCTACACCAAATAAAATGGAGCAGCAGTAGTAGTAAATACCTCCAGATCTGTGTGGCTCAGCCTCAAGCAGCTGACACTGACCACTGCCCCTCAGCTACAGAGCAGAGTGGGAGAACACAAAAGGTTCATCACTGTCACTGAGCACAGGAGCAGTAACTGCCTTTGGTGCTTTCACTGTCTTCTCAGTATATTAGCAGCAGACATGTATTTTAAGACATCATACCATAAAATTTCTTTTGTTCTTTTCCTGATGTCTCTGTCTGACATGGTTCCTTCCCGATTGTGTTTAGATGTTCCTTAACTGCAAGCACCATCTAAAAAAATCCACTGCCATGTACAGAAATCCCCTCACATGCCTGTCTTAATACATAAATTCACTTTGCCCATAAACATCCCCTAAATTGCTTTGAGATCACAGATTAATCTAGGCATTCTTTGCTTGTTGCTGCTGCAGAGTTAATTCTGGCTGTTGTACACAAACCTGTCCTCTGCACATCAGAGAAGAACATACTCAATAGGCGCAGTACACTTACTCGCCTCAGCAAATTTGTAACATGGAAAGTCTTGAAGTAGCAGCAAAGGATTTTGTAAAACCAGCTTGAGAGCTCACAATACAGGTGCACAGAATCATAGAATGTTTTAGGTTAGAAGGGACCTTTAAAGGTCACCTAGTGCAACCCTCCTGCTGTGAGCAGGGACATCTTTAAACAGAAGAGCCAGTATATTTGGCTGCCCTGTAGAACTTTATTTTATCTGAATGTACTTTGCAGGTCAGTGATGTCATGTGCTTGCACTGGCATCTGTTTCAGGGAGGAGGAGCTGTTAGATCATATGCAAATTTATTTAAAATGGTGGCATTCATTTCACAGGCATTCAATCACAGTAAGTACTTAATAGATACAGGTAGCATGCAAGCCAGTCGTTCACCTGGACATTAGGTGGTTACAAGAGCAGAGAACTGTGCGTATGTCATGGGACAATCCCTGCTGAGAGGCCTCTGTGAACACACAGCTTACTGCACAGAACCATGTACCTGGCTAAGAGCTGCAGAAGGACATGCAGAGTCAGCAGCCTTGATTATCAGCCTGCACTCCAAGATCTCTGCTCCCAGTCCACACTCCATACCACAACATGCCCAGACATCTCTGAAAAGAGTCCACACTGAGCAACACATTCAACCTTAGTGTCACTGTGCAGAGAATTGTCAGTAACCCAAGAAACTGGTGAAGATGAAAGGTTGAGACAGTGGCTGAGGTTTCATGCACAGTTGTTTGCAGAACAGAGACTGCAGTAATAGGCAGCATGAGACTACATTTTCCCCATAAGCTTGCTATTCTGTTATTTCTCCTTCAGTCTGAAGTCTAAAACCTGTCAGTTAACTCACTGGCTTCTGCTTCCTCGTCGATTCTCACCTAGACTGTCTCTATTACCAGCACCCCAAGGAGTAGTCAAAACTCCAGCCTGTTAATGTGCCAGTTGCTCACTTCATACATCTCTCTTTGGCAGACACCCATCCCCTCCTTTCCTCCAGCCTCAAGGCTCTCATCACCTGGCTCCTGAACTTCACTCTATAGTCCTGTAGCCAACAGTGTCAAACCCTGCCTTGATTAATTCTCCCAACGCTTCCATGTAGCGCCTTACATATGTCTGCATTTAAATCACTTGCCTCCTTTTCAGTAGTATCTAGGTGCAAAGTGAAGGATGGGGGACAGAGAACCAGAAATTTCTTGCAGTATTTTATGTCTTTAATAGAGCAGCTATTTCAGGTAAAGTCACACACTGTTGTGAATTTGGCTTGAACCACAGCCATCACTTTCCAAAGGAGTACCCCAACAACCAGGCTACAGGAATGCTCTTACTGCAAACAAATTCACTAATAAAATATTCTGTTAAATTTCTCATATTGACTAAAAATCAATACTAAACTGTTCATTTCTTGGCATTAAAAGAGGATGCCAGGAAGTTCCCAGCCAAGTCCAGCTATTTGTAGTAAGATCCGTGTTAAAACATCAGCTGCTCAGTATGTGGAGCAATCCTTATATTTAACTTGAGATGTAAAAGTGGCACAGAGAACATGGTCAGTGCTCAGTAACACCCGCTTGCTGAAAAGACAAATTCATGATGTTTGCTACAAATCTTTGCAACCTGAGAGAAAGGTTTCTGCTTGAGAATTAAGTGATTTTCATCTAAAGGTATTTTGCCACTAAAACAGGCCTCATCACTTTATGAACTCCACTATACAGGCTCAGTGGAAAGTCCAGCCAAATTTTGTTGACTTACACTAAGGTAAGTATTGCTTAGGGGGCTGGTAGGTACTACTTTCATGCTAAAAAGGACTCCCAAGTACTGGTCACTATTTAAATTGCCCAAGATAGTCCAAATCATTTTGAGTGGAACAGCCCTGGAGTAATTGATAAAAGCTACTGGACCAGCACTGCTACAGACATGAAACTCAGGCACATGGCAGCAACAAGTAGGAAAAGGTTAAGGACAAAACAGCTGTAGCTGGCAGAACTACAGCCAGCCAGCTCCTGTCACACTCTAGGAAATTCAAGGTCAGGAGGACCTCTAACTCCAAGCAGTAAGGAGTGAGTTTGGGTCAAATAGACTTTTTTTCCACAAAGTAACATTTTCCAGAGAAACAAATCTTACCATCAGTATTTAAAATTTCTCATTTAATCTTTTATTCCTGTTTCAATCTCTCATCGTTAAAATGGCATGAGACACCCTTGGGCTTTTCACTGTTGTGTGTTTAATGGCACGTTTGTTCTGTGGCTTAATTTCATAGAAGGGTAGGGGTTGGAAGGGACATCTGGAGATCGAGTGCAACCCCCCTGCCAATGCAGGAACATCCAGGGCAGGCCACAGAGATCCAGGCCAGTCTCGAGTCTAGAGAAAGAGACTTCCACCACCTCTCTGGGCAGCCTGTTCCACTGCTCTGTCACTCTCACAGGGAAGAAGTGTTTCCTCATGTTGAAGTGGAACGTCTTGTGTTTCACCTTGCTATTTAATTACCAAGAGCTCTAAACTATATTCTGTGTTCGCCACTCAGAGCACGAGTATACAGAGAGGGGGTGATTCCACTAAGACACAACTTCATAGCACTGAGAGTGCTGAGATTAAACACACACATTGCAGACACTGCAATGTACCTTCCCACAAGAAGAAGAAAGAGAAGGCTGAGTGTAACAGTGTAACTATGTCAGCCTTCATTCGGATTTCTCAACCCATTGATAACATCAGCAAGAATAGATTGCTCTGCTACACAGAAACAGGCACAAGAGCTAATCAGGAGCTCTGACCTTCCCTTGACAAACAGGAAGTTATTGATTCTAAAATACAAATGTTTTCATTAAAAATACTAATTTCAACAGAAATAATAGAAAAAAAAAAAACACCTTGCAGAGACAAAACCTCCAGTGTGGAAGTGAAATCAGACAAAGTAAGACAAGAAGTTCCCAAAAGAGCCACACAATAAACAAGCCATTTACTTGAATGAGAAAAAGCCAAGGTCAAATCGCAGTCAGAGTCATATCTAATCTAACAGGTCTATTAACTAATGAAAGTAGTGATCAACAGGAAAACAAACATCATCTCACTTTCCTTGAGAAAATTCCTTTTTCAGGCTGTCCCCTCTCAATATTGCAAATGCGAGTTTATCTTACTAATGAGTATCAAAACAAATATACATTGTATAAACTTAAAAAAAAAAAAAAAAAAACCAACACCAAAAAAACCCACACACCCACAAAAAAAAAACACCCAGGGGAAAATGGGATCCTCTTTGCTCATGAATTTTGAATAATCTTACAAAACAGATCTATAAATGTGCTTAGCTACCAGCTAATGTATCTGGAAGCCAAAATTGAACTACTGATGAAGCTGTCTTCCTTGCAGGACTCAGCTTTTTGGTAGCCTTGAAAGACAATGTTCTAACACTGCCATGACTAATCTCAGAGGCCACTAAGTTTGAACTAGCAGTTCATTGCTCTTGCCTCATGAGGTGGCATTATACAGCAAAACCACAAGCCATAGTGCTAAGCTGGAGAGAGACCATCAGTTAAAGCTGGCCTTATATTCAATGAAGCTACACCCTGCTTGAAAAAAAAAAAAAAAAAAAAAGAGTGCAAACCCTGCTTTAAATCAGCTTGTTGCCTTTTCACAATTACCTATGGTTTCCCAGCCAGAAGAGCCTAGCTACTGCATGCTGAATGAATGATTAGCTCTTGTAGCCTTGACACATCCCTAATCTCAAGCGTCCAGATAATGAAATTCAGCTATCTAAAAGCATCCCTGTATGCTGCATGGCAGTAACAGACCTCAGTCGTATTCTAGCGCTACACGGCGGAAGCAGACAACATGACCAAAGGAGTGACCTCCCAAGATGTTTCATTTTTTCCTGCAATTAAACAGAATTGACAAGGGCTGAATTTAAGAAACATGGCATAAATTTCCTGACATCTATAAACACCACATTTGCTGGCTCACAGTCCTAGACTGTGATTCACTGATTTAAATTTCTTGGCCTAAATACATTTTCTTGATCAATACTGGAGAATCTTTAATTTCCTAGTTTGAAATTAAAACTCAGAAGGTAAGAGTTGCCACCTCCCACCAAGGACAACAGATCATCAGGAAAAAAAAAAAAATTATCCACTTATTTAGCCCAATAGAAATTAAATTCAGGGAAACAAAAATTGTCCACATTATCCAAAACAGAAAAGGTAGTTTTCCATGGTACTCTGAGAGCAGTATCAGTCAGTATGAACAGGTAATAGAAGGAAAATAAATAAAGAGAGGCTTGAAAATTTATTTTACTGCAAAGTATAAACTGAAAGAAGGAAAAGATTTAGTACACCAGCAAAAACTATATAAACTTTTCATCAGCCATTTTAATAATGTATGGCAAGGCCTTTATTATGGTAGCTATTAGAAAACTGTGGTAAGAGAAATACCTGGGACCTGCTTGAAAGGAAAAAAGGGGCCTGCTTTGGGAAAAATGCAGAAGACAGATGCCAGGCAAGTCAAAAAAAATCCACAATAACCCAGTTTAACTTCTCAGAAGGATCCTGAGGATACTCCCACAATTACCATCTTACCAATTATAATTAGGCTGTTTCAGGAGAATATCAGTAGAAAGAAAACCCTCTTCCATCTGACATGATAGAGCAGGAAGAGAGCTCTCTGACCTCATGAAAATCACTAAGATTTGAGAACTGATAAATTGGAGGGACACCTCAGCCACTTCCCCATTTTATTTCCTGGCAATTACCAGGGCAGTACTGCAGGCGCCGCTGGGTCCACCTTCCCTTCGGTCATCTGGCCAAAGCACACAGAAAAAGGCCCTGCAGCACATCTGGACCATTTTTTGTTGATATCAGCTTACACAACAACTTTGTGTATACAGAACCTTGGGTTTCAGAGCAGTTTTTCTTTTTTCTTTAATTAATCTCTAAGTATTTTTGCTGCCACCAAAAATTAAGACTCCCTCTTAAAACTAGACTCTTACCTGCAAAGAACTGCTGCAGGGCCTCATTTTCTCCCACCACATCCATGAAGAGACAGTAGAAGTGGTTTATTTTCCTATTGCTTGAAGAGTCCCACTGAGAAAAATGCACCGTCTCTCTTCCAGGTGATTATGAACATGCCAAAGAACACATCATGCTTTCATCGAGAGTTTTCAATTACTTTTTCCTAGCTGATTTCATTCCTCCATAACTAGAGCCAGGGCTTAAACTCTGTTACACATAAAGGAAAAATCTGGCAAGGATTTTGAGGCAAGATGAAGGTGATGTTGTGTTCTGCCATTCAGTATGTCTGATGTTCTTGTTTTAAGGACCTTTGGTCCCAGGACTAACCATAATTACACATGCGCAAAAACTGCAGCAATAAAAATTACTTGTCTCTGTACTTTCACACAGATGATGTAATTAGTGTTACTGATGAAAGCAATAGTAATCAAAAATGCAAGAGGAAAGTCATTACCAGTTTCACTTTATCAGAGAATGGTAGGGGTTGGAAGGCACCTCTGGTCTAATCCCCCTGACAAGGCAGGTTCACTCGGAGCAGGTTGCACAGGATCACATCCAGGTGGGTTTTGAAAGTCTCCAAAGGAGATTCAACCAACTCTGGGCAGCCTGTTCCAGTGCTATGTCACACCCACAGTAATGAAGTTTCTCCTCAGGGTGAGGTAGAACTTCCTGTGTTCCAGCTGGTGTCCATTGCCCCTTGTCCTGTCACTAGACACTACTGAAAAGAGACTGGCCCTATCCTCTTGACACCTGTCCTTTAGATATTTATAAACATTAGCAAGATCCCATCTCAGTCTTCTCTTTTCCCTGCTAAGCAGCCCCAGGTCTCTCAGCCTTTCCTCGTGAAGAGAGATGCTCCAGTCCCCTCATCATCTTTGTAGCTCTCCATTTGACTCTCTCCAGTAGTTCCCTGTCTCTGTTGACCAGGGGATCCCAGAACTGGACACAGTGCTACCCCATTTCAGCAGCTGAGCATCAGACTATCCACCCCTAAAAAAAAAAAATTGTATCTCACAGCAATTTAATTATAGTGAAGCAGAACTTCTACACTGTAATTTAGTTATGTTAGTGACAATAGACTAGACTGCCTAAGGTAACATTGAAAAATATATAGAGAAGCTGAACATTGAACAAAGGTCTTACAAGGCTAATAGCAAACCCTGTTTCACATGCTTTAAATTGATCTTTGTACAATGAAAATTGCCCCTGTTCTGTCAGCCCTAAGCAAACAGGAGAAAAATATTTGGACATTTTGCATCTCTAAGAGGCACGTGGTTAAGAATAAAATCTTCAGTGAAGTCAAGAAGTCTGGAACGTTCCAAAGTAGTGATAGTCACCAGACAAGTAACTGTTGCACAATTTTTACAATGCCCAGACACTCACAGGTTTCTCATGATGCAGTTTACATTAAAAATACAGAAAAGAACTTTTGGGGAAGATACAATTGTGTACATCTGTAGTCCTGAGTATAAAAAAAATCATCTCAGCATAATAAACTTTAGATACCATTTATATCTTTACACTTTTATGTACAGAAAGGGCCACTCTCTCTGCTTGAATAAGCAACACTTTTAAAAGATTGTCAGAATAGCAGCAGCTACCAATTATCATTTACATACTGTTAGCTAATCATGGAAACAGTTTGACTTCACTATGTAAACTAAACACTGACATTTAGGAAAAATTTATTAGCTTAACAGAGAACATAAACAAACAAGCTGTATTTGTTGGTGTTAAGAATAAGTAAAACCAGACTTCTTTAGCATTACTGCAGTAATAAAAATCTTTTAACAATTGCAAGTAGAATTCTTCCAGGTTTCTGCAACAGGAACTAGTACCCAGTGACAGGAGATCGATAAAAGTATTTCATCAGTACTGAAACAGCCCAGGCCAAACATGCTCCATTACTAGTAAAATATTTAGGGTCAATTGTTTTGAAATACCTGGTCAAGACAACACTTGCAAAGTGTTTTCAGGCACATAAACATGCAAGCAACACAAGTATGTCATTAAATTTCACTGCTCATTCTATTTAATTTTGTAAAATTGGAGAACACTCTAGTAAGTGATCAATAGTTTTGGTTTTGTTCAGCATCAAATGAAAGAAATCTGTATGCATTGAGATGCTTCTTGTTAAAGAACCAACTATATAAGCTTGACTTTACTTCTAATATTTTTCAGTTTACCTGCCAATGTTTTAATCTGAGCTGTAATAGATAAATGGCTGCATGATCAAGACCTAGTATTTTTCCAAAAGGGCATTTACATAGGAAGTTACCAAATACCCACAGCTATGTTCCCTGTAATCTAATCAACTGTCTGCTTTCAGCTTAGACTATGCCCATGGAAGAAAGACCACTTGAACTTGAAGCACAAAAGTAGCACTTGAACAGAAAAGGCATCTTCCTTAAGAAGTCATGATCCTTTTTAATGGATTTAAAGGAATGGAAAAAATTCTAAACGGAGAAAATTAGAGGGGAAGAAAACCTTTTTAACAGTCAGAGATCAAGACAGGTTTCTACTCTAAGAATTACCAAAGTAATTTGATGTGTGAAAAGCACTATACTTTCGGGAGAAGATTCTCAGATTTATTATGCTGGTGAGTCTTCACTATATATGTTTCTCTTTTTACATTTTTTTAAAAACAAAAAGTATAGGAAAAGTAGCACTTCAAAGAATTCCAGGTTCTCCTAGCTGTTTGTTAACAGTACCAGCACACATGCATAGTGGGATACATAGATGTATCCAGCATTACAACAAAGAAAATGTCAGGCATTTATTTCTTTTTCATAAAATCATCTCAAGTTTTACATTTTGGAATGAAGGTTCACATCACTCCCTATCACAAAGAACAGAAGACAGACGCTGCTTCAGACTAACACTTTAATCAGAAGGTTTGTTTTTAAATGTAAATTACAATCACTAATACACCTGCAAGTGCTTACCACATTTGTTCAACTAAGTATTATGTGTACGCATATACAGCATAGGTCAGTTTAAAACAATCACAGTACTTCTTAGTGCAATCTGCAAAAGGAGAAAGATCTTGGACCCACTTTATGGAAATAAATATTGACAAAAAAAAGATTGGGCGATTTTAGTTATGTATATTCAATGAAGTTCATGCATGCGCAAGAGTAAAAAGATTTAGAGCTCTTCCTTGTAATAGCCAAGTTTTGCTAGTGACATCTCTCTTCTCAGCTGCATAACTTCCCAGAACATCTGATCCACTAAAAAACAAAAAAACAAAAATAAAAAAAAAAATAATAAAAAAAACCACAAAAAAACCCCCCAAAAAAAACCCAACAACACAGAAATATCATTAAACATCCTACTATATATACATACTCATATTTTATTTCAACTGATGTATAGCCTACCTCACTGTACATCAGCTTAGGAGAACAAAGTAAAAAAGAGGTGGTAAAAACAGAATTAGCGTGTGAAGGCTATTTGTGCTCAGTTGTGACAAAATTTGTTGAAGTACTGATTTAAAAAATTCTAAATGATGGTTCTATAAAAAAATTCTCTGAATTTTAGATTTTTTTTTTTCTTTTTAAAAAGGGAAACAAAAATACTTAAGTACTTCTTGTCAGCCTCAAGTAATTGCAATATCTCATTTTCATTGCCCTGCACCTTGACTCATTTTCTGTAAACTTAGACTACAAGTAGTAAGAGCAACTTGTTGGGTAAGAATTGTTTCATCACAGAAGCTGTAATTTTGTTATATTTTTTCCATTTGCAATCTTTCTTCCTCCCTCTCCTCTACCAGCAATCTGCCAGCAACAACAAATTGAGGAGGGAAAAGGAGCTTTTTTTTAAACTTCATCTCTATTTTGCTAAACTTGATGATCCTAGTGCATACCTTAAACTTCTAGATGCCACAAGCAATACAAAAATTGAGTATTTAATTATTCAAGACAGAAATTATTTTTATGGGGTCAAGAATGACTACAATAATTATTAAACTGAGCAACAAGTACGATGTCTTCCCTACCATATTTCAAAAACCACTTTGGTAGCAGTAACCTCTGTCTCAAAAATTATATGGTGCAAGAGTAGAAATATATGCAATGCATCATGTGGACAATTATCCTACATTCTTGTAAAGGTATTGTTGAAATATTTACATAAAGCTAGAAATGCAAGTTCCGTGCTTCTAATGGTAAAGGTGACAGTTGAGCTGAAATACCAAACTCAGTTTTGAAAAAAACTTCTTGTGAAGAATAAATAATTCTGATAATGCTGAAAACATTTCATTATTTGATGGAAGTAGTATTAGCTTAATTTCTTTATCTCGATAGCAAGTAAACAATTTTTAGCTCAAATTATGTAAGTTCTTTTGGTCAAAATAAAAGCCCTTTAACCACAAACCAAATTAAAACTTAAGACATTAAGATCCTGTGCAATGGTAGTACATCATCTGAAAGTTTTAATAAAAATAATTCAGTGTATGAAATAGGTGCATTTCTGGAGAATTCTATGAAAATAATTCACCTTGAAAAGGAAAGTTAATAGCATTGTTTTTTGTAAGCAACAGTTTCTATCACCTCAAAAGTACTTCAGGTTAGAAATGGAAACAGAAGATTTGGGTGAAGCTAGAATACTGAGCTCTTGAAATTGGGAAACATCAGAAGAAATGACTATAGGTGAGGCAGATCAAAGTGGGTCTAATTCTAGCTAAATTCTGCATCCACACAGACTCAAAGTCTGGAAGAATGAAAAGCACAGACAAATATTGCAAAGCTGTTTTATCCTGCTTTCAAAAAATGCAACTGAACTAAAAAAAGTTTTTAAAGTGAAAACAATTGTTTTAAATGATAAACAGATAAAACAATACTGCAAATTAAGACCAATAACTACAATTCAAACACAATATATATTTTTAAATTCCAGAATTAAGTAACTAGGTGTACAGTACATACATTTTCATAACCATCTTCTTTTATATGGACATACTGAAACTGAATAGCACAGTTAAGCAATGCACGAAATGAGAAGATGCACCAAAACACCAAGTGAAAGAAGAAAAAATGGCCCAGATCAAACCAAACCAAAGGTTTTATCATCTAGAATATCTCTGTATTCTGTGAATAAGACTTGATTTTTGACTACTACATGGAAAAACTGTGACTAACTCCTGTTAGATATTTTTTCATAACATTTATTACTAAATAGTGTAAGGGGGTTTTAGATGGACTAAAAAAAACACTGCTTTTTAATTTGTTGTTGTTAAAAATAGTAATTTTATTGGAGGGTGGAATATCACCAAATTCTCATAATTACAACTACCATCAACAGATAGCTTTCCTGCAATGTTAGGTCACTGCTATTGTGCACAGACAGCAAGTTTTAGGCACATGCACTATTTCCATTTCTATTTATATATGCCAAATACAATTTCCTACTCACCGTCTTGCTGCTTCAACAGTCCTTGTTGGATGTATCGAATATATGTGAAGAAGTTACACACAGAAGTGATCTGAACCCATATAAAAATAACAGTGGTTAATATATTTTTGTATAATGGTGTGGGAAAAAAAAAAAAAAAACTAAATAACTACCACTCAGAATGAAAACACAGTAAATCTACTTACCCTGTAACGACAGAAAGGAGAAATGTAGTAATAACTGCTTGAATCTCCTAATTTGATTCTATGCTTGCATGACTTACTTTGTCCACTGAGAGCACATTTCCTACAAAACAGAAAGTTTGCATGATTTAAAATCTGACACTAATATCAAAATACCTGCATATGTTTAAGGTGTTAATGCAGTTGCTTCATATTGGCACAGATAGCCAAGTCTCTGCCTTCATTTTACAAGTTGTGATTGTTACATTACGTTATCAATTATTTTATTTCCACAAGAACTAATTTTGTTTCAGTAGTGGTGCATCATAATGCATTTCTGATGTTTAAAGCTTTCTTCAGCTCTGGTCACATACTGACAGGCTGGCTTGACAACTTTGGAACAGTGGGATTTCTTGAATTCTTCATATGTGAAATAGTTTAAATTATCTCTTGACGACAACACTTCAACAGGTTGTTTTAAAAAAGTCTGCTTGATGTGGCATTGCATCATTAAAATAAAAATAAAAGCCCTACAGGATTGCGGTCAATTCTCTGAAGCCTCTCTGAGATGCATTCCAAGACCAGCTTTGTATTTATCCCCAATTGAAATCGTATTTAGAGTATGAAATAACTTACCTTCCTTTGTCCCAAATTATCTGGCAATAATTCTTGCCATTACCGCACAAAAAGCAATGGTACAAATTAGTTTACTTCTGGTGCATTGCAAGTATATCATATTCAGGAACAATGAAAGGTCAATAGTCACCAGGAATTCTTCCCAAAAAAACAACATAGGAAAAGGCAAATTTTATTTTTGCTTTTATTTCCTACAATATTCTTTAGAAAAAGGTTTTAATCTCTTGAAGAAACTACTATTAATACAATCTTAATAATGTAAAATAAAGGGAATTTGATTTATTTAGAATTTCTGTATTTCAGCAACTTGGTTGTCATGGTATCTACCGTTTCACTGATTTAAAAAGCTGCTGGCTCTTCTCCCTGCCACTTCTATCTCACAAAATTAGGGAGTCCGAGAACAAGCAGCCTTCCAAAAGCAACAAAAATTACTAAGATTCTATGGTTCTAAAACAGTAGCTCAGAGGCTCTTCTATATAGCCTACAGCTGGCCCCCAGAATCATGTAAGACAGGAGAAAATTGAAGGGTGTATATGATTTTCCATAGCAATTTATGAGGACTGACAGCAGTCCATTGATTCAGGAAATCTTATAGCAGCTGAAGCAAGCTGATCTCAATTTCAGTCAATCTTTTGTGAGAAGACAGACTTTAAATGCTAGAAGAATAAAGCCCTTTTCTCCTTCTGGCTACAGAATTACCTTCTATATATTATCCTCCATCACACCAGGTTAAAGGCTGGCATGACAGTCACTACTACTGACTCAGTTCTGCACAGTACAGCACACATGCAGCGTAGCGCTTTGTTCCCCATAGGGACAATTATTCGAATCCCATGGGGAAAACCCAGCCATCTTTCTTTAAAGCAGCACTTACTACAAACCATCGCAGACACCATTCAGTAACTCCTGTGTATCAAGACCCTTTCTTCACTATTATCACAGCTCTCCACCTTCTGCTCTTTATTCTGCTGTTGGCCTATTACCCACTATTGTATGCATCTGTTCCCCATCCCCCAGGCAACTGTACAATAAAACAATTCCTTTAAGAACATTACTCTAGGTTTTGTTGTTATTTGGTTTTTTTGTTACCTACTTAAGAAAATGGTTTCAATAAAATAAAGCATTTTACACTGCATAAAATAAAAAATGTGAAACTGCTACTCCGAGTGAAAACTGGAACACCCATTTCCCATTCAGTGCCAGTCATCATATATAAGGCAAAGCACATTTTCTGTCCAATAACTCTAACTACTGTATGCTCCTTACCTATTACTTATCTACAAGCAATACTATAAAAGTTTTTGTAGCTACATGACAGCCAGAAAAAGGAGAAAGTAGTATGCCTAGCCTTCTAATTCACTTGAAGTAACTAAATTACAATTTGTGCAAAGTCATCTCAAAATGTTAATCTATACGTAGGCAACTATTTAAAGATTACATAAATTCTAATTAAAAACTTATCTTACACTGGAGAAAATAGGTTAAAAAAAATTTGTTAAACTTCTAAATGATGCAACTGACTCTCCTGGTTTTGAGTAAATATTTTATCATGTCAAGATGTAGGGAAGTTGCTTGAAGCACAGTGATTTTTAAAGCAATTTAAAGAGCCAAATGCTCTTTAACAACACATGACTTGTTTCACTAGCTGCTGACTCTTCAGATTCTCTATTGCATTCACAGAACACATGGAACTCAGTGGTGTATCCTGGACTTGAAATCACCACCCCCAGAGTAGGTCATTTATTGGTGGGGTGGGCCCCTCTGATGAGGGCTGTTACAGCTCAAAGAATGTGTTTTCTAGTGACAGGATTAAGCTGAAGAATATATGAATGCATGAATTTGTAGGCCAGAAAGGATCAAAGACTAAGTCATAAAATACAACTTTCATTTCATACAGCTTCTTTAAAGAGAAAATTTTAAAATTTTACATGTTACACATATTTTCTTTTCCACTCAAAATCAGAGAAATAAGAACTAAAACCAATAGCAATGAGAAAGAAAAAAATTAATCTTTATCAGCCAGATGAAAGCATTTTAATGCAAGTTTTCTATCAGAAAATCAAAACAAGTATTTCAGAAGGAACTGTCAACTTATCCAAAATATCTCCAATAGAAAAAAGCCAAGGCTTTCAAGATTTGGAAGGCTCCAGGTTAAGACTGACCATGCTTGCTTAACCCTGACATACACTAGAGCACACGACAAACCCCTCCCTTCTGCACACCCACCAAAGCTCCAGTGCCTCAGGCAAGTCCCTACCACCTAACTTTGTTGTCAGGTACTGACATAGGCATTAAGTCTTGCTTCAGATTCCTCTAGGACCATTACAAAGTTTCTAAACCAACCTTCCAGTCATTCAAGCATACTTCTTTAGGTTCAAACTCACCTTCACTCCTGCTTCATTACATTCCTCCTGCTCAAATTCAGAGTATTTACTATACATCTCTCAAATCCTTCAGCTATCTTTGTCAGTGTGCTATATATGTCCTAAATTTCTTATGCAACAAGTATTCAAGATGTCTGATATTCTACCTGTACTACTTTAATACGTACTACTTTCATGATGCATTCCAGGTGATTGTCCCTAGTTCAAAAGCACCTGCTTTAAGTATCAGAATGGTCTTCTCCAAGGAAGCAAATGTTACTTTTGTGCACAATGAATCATAAGTGAAGTAAACGACTCTCCAAAAGAGGAATGTTTTTCTTAAATGTTTGTTCTACATTAGTCTTTTTTAAGTTCAATTTATTAGTTGCTTAATTTCCCCATAAATTTTTGTAACAGCAATCTTGAAGTCTTAGATTTTAAGAAATTAAGTTTAAGATACACAAATTTGACTGAGATGATAGCAGTTCTCAATCCAACAGTTCTCAAATGAGTCAAGACTCCCCCTCTTAACATACTTTGGTCCCCCACATTCAACTGCAGAAGCTTTCACAAATCGAACAGGTTGCAAGCCAACAGGTTCAATGCTCAGAGTGTTGTTTTCAACAGCTTCCAGAACAGCTGAGGCCAACTGCAAGAGAAATTTAGAAAGCAGTTAAAAACAGCTCTGCATTATCTGTTGCCTCAAAGCAGTGACATATTTCTTCTCCTGTAAAGTTAGGAACACTGAAAAAGAAAAATCAACTCACCAAACAGAAATTCAATTACAAATGAGATTTAGCTTTCATCATGAGCAAGAGATCCTATTTCCAGGCTCCTGTCTAAATTCTGCCCTGCAAATAACGCTGCGCTCCCTGAGGCAGGATAACTGCCTTATTACAGCTGGGAATATAGTCAAGCATGTTTAAAATGCTAACTGTATTTTCAGGCATTCCTCATAAGCCCAAATGGCACATACATTTGTACATACCATGCTGTTGTCAGAGACTGGATACAGCACAAATTTTGTTTATTTAAAAAAACCTGCTCTAATTTTATTCTGTTCTATGGAAACACAAAACAATGAAGCATGCTTCCTTATCTTGCAAACAAACAAGTAACTATTACATCACTTTTTCAGCCAAAGATAGCTTTAGAAAGGTGTTAAAAAACAGTAAAACTGAACAAGATACAGAAAAGCCAGCATAATACATAGAAAAAGCAGTTGCAACTTTCATACACTAGTCTAGTTAAAACATCATGAAACTTCATGAAACAAAGTGCAACTTTCCTCAATTCTTTATAAGCAGACAATCATAAGACACTAGAAGTATGCTCATTTTGCTTGACTGGAAACAACACTTGCCCAAGACTAGTGGTTAAGTATGGACAAGTAATAAGTTAATTTAAAAGAAGGTGCAATTTATATTATTAGTGAAATAATTGTGCCAAGGTTCCTTCCTACCAACAAATATATTTTTCTTAAATTATTTTACAACCAGAATGTTACTATTAAAGTAGTTTATATGAAATACTCTCTGCCATTTCCCAAAAGCAAAACAAAACACTACACATACACACAAGAGGCAACTGAGAGTTCATGTAATACTTCAACCATTGAAATAACTGCATTTCCAATTATTCACAAGCACAATACACGTGCAGTTTATCATTTGGTTTAACTGAACATTAACTTATTGATATTCAAGTGAAAACAGAAGTTGGTCACTATGCACAACATCTGGAAACAGTAACGGATATAACTGACAAATGCAAGAGCCTTACTCTTTCCTCAAGAGGAAATACGAATCTACAGTAATTACATCAACACTGAAGAAAAAAAAACAAAACACCACACCTCAAAATTAAGTTGCTGAGAAAGACAACAGGATGGCCTACTTACACATACTGCAGAAGCAATTTAATTCCTGTAGTAACCAGGTAAACTTTTTAGCAGGAGAGGTTCATATGATGCTGTAAACCAACCATAATGAACTGGTATACAACCAACTAAAAGATCAGGCACACTTACGGCCAACAGGTAACAGTAGATAAAAAGCATGGGAAAAGAACATCACATGAAAACAACAGATAAAGTTTATGAAAAAACCCCATCAAATTCAGCTAGAAGTGTGTAGCTGGTGCAAAGAAAATTCTTTCCAGAATTTTACTGTCTCCTTTCACTGCTCTGAATAGAAACCTTTTTTTAATGCATGGATGGTACTTTTCATTTATTTCTTCCTATAAACTAATGGTGGAAAAATGTGCTGAATTGTACGGGGAGCATTAATGCCCACTCAGGCTTCTCTTCTGGAACCCACTACACTGTTGAAATAAACACCAAGCTGGTGACCCTGGTCTTTCTTCTGAAATACACAGCATAGAGTAGCTTGTGCTAGCCCTTAAAGACAGCAAGCACCAAAAACATCAGCATGCCTGACAACTTATTCTGTGAATTTCTAGTCTAATATAGCTCTTCTGACACACGTAGCCAAGGGTGCTGGGTGACAGGTAACAGTATTTTTATATTTCATCTCAGTTTTCAGAGAGTATACACTACATATGTTAACTGTGAGGAATAAGAAAAACTCAAGATCAATAATCTATCCAACCTCCAAGCCTAATAAAGCTGATCTACACAGACTTGCATGGAAGTCCCCTGAAGAAGGCAAACTCTTGTTGCTAATCTACAAGTCTATGTGAACCACAATATTCTGTAGCAGGAAGTGTGTCCATGTCTTCCCCCATTTAAAACCAAAATAAGCTTATATATAAAAAATAAAAGGTGGAAAAAATTCTAATCAATCTTTCTGCAAGCTAGCATTGAGGAAGAAACAACTGTTTAGAAATCAGTGCATCTTTAATTCAGTTCTTACCGTGGTCTTGAAACCTTTTTATGCTCACTCGTAGCAAAAGAGGACAAGTTTATTTTAAAATGCAGCTCTGCAACTGTCTTAAAATGATAATAGATTGCACAGAAGTGGAAGCATCAAGTCCTATTGATCTGACTTAATGTGCAGATAACCACTGCTGACACAAAGGAGATAAGAGAAACATGGCTGGGGAAACACTGACCTTTCATTTATATAAAATACAACACTAGAAGCACAACTGAAATACACTATTCACAGATGACTGGCTTACGAGGAGGTAGGGAATTGTGTCAGCCTAATTATGCCAAAACAAGAGTGTGTCTGTGCACATGCATGCATGAAAAAAAAAGAAACACTTGGTATATCAAGCCTATCTTCCTGTGCACAAGATCCTTTCTTACATGGTTGCATAGTTTTCTCATCCCTTAGAGGTAAACAGAAGAGACAGAAAATAAACTACTGAAACTAGTGACAGAAATGTGATGGAAACAATGAGTTTCTCACCCAAATGATAACAAGAATATTGAAGAGTTACCATCTTCACATATTCCAGAGTGCCATACCTGTTGAAGTTAATGTCTGGATAACTGGAATACTCAGATTTCATCTTCGCATTACGACGTGGAAAAGTACAGAAGAAAGCATTGGCTAGAAAACTAGCAATCTGTTCCTGTGACATTGTGATGGAGTGATTCATCTTTTGTTTCAGTAGAGGTATTGGCTACCAGTAGAAGAAGCAAGGGGGAGAGAGGGGCAGGAGAGAAGGGAGGGACAGAGAGAGAAAAATAAATTAGCTTACTCATTTTAGAAGAAAGAACAGGAGCACAAAATTACATTTGTTAAATTAGAGCAAGAGTAATTTAGGCCATTGGTGAAGCCTTTAATCAGCAGCACCATTAAAATCAAGAACAGTTTATTCAAGACGGTTCAGAAAAAGCTTGCTTGACAAACTGCAGATTTCTAATCAATAATAAAAAGAAAGGCAAAGAAAACAACTTCTCAAACCA
Source organism: Megaceryle maxima (assembly GCA_024605025.1). Taxonomy (NCBI): domain Eukaryota; kingdom Metazoa; phylum Chordata; class Aves; order Coraciiformes; family Cerylidae; genus Megaceryle; species Megaceryle maxima. The sequence goes on along the minus strand of JANHGN010003643.1, from coordinate 15,769 downwards.
AAACCATGGGTAGTGGAGAGGAGGGGGGGAAAAAAAAAAAAAAAAAAAAAAAAGAAAAAGACTAGAGATGGGATGTTGTAAACCCTGGGCAATATTAAAAACTCAAGTAAAAACCCACTTTCAATGGCTGTATAGCTAAGAACCCTTCGGGAATGCATTCAGCTGCATTAACCATGCTTTATACTTCCCAAAGAAGCACAGAAGTCACGCCACAGATCATCGCTCTGTGACTCGCTTTGCATTTTTTTTCCATCTTACTCAAAGAAATAACACAGGTAGTATTGGCAGAAAATTAATTACACATTCTTTTATAATCAGAATGAATAAATGACCCTCATTTAGGTCCTCAGTTTGGAGTTTTATTTGACTCTAGTCACAGTTTCTTTAATTTACTAAGAAGCAGAGGGGCAGGGGGAACCAGAATAATTCTGAAGCTTTCCATTTGATCAGGCTTTAGCCTCCTGAATGCTCATCACATTCATAGTATTTTTTTTATTATTATTATGATTATTCTGTGATAATACTGGGAGATGGAAATCGATCTTACTGCTACAGAGTCCAGCACCAATTACAATAAACCCACTTGACAGGAAAGAGAGAACACAGTTTTCTCTCCCCCCTTTCCCAATATTCTCAGTTATCATTAGCCTAGCTCCAGGAGAGCTGAGCTGGTCCTTCTAGTTATGACTACAGAAATTTAGTTTTGAATACAGAAATTGCTACTAGATTAGACTGCTGAATACACAGCCCTGTTTAGCCCACAGAATAACTAAGTTTTCCTTCATTCTTATAACCACTACATTCATGTTCACTGAATTTCAGTCTGTCTGCTGGCTATTTAATTAACAAGCTGTATTATGATGTTTGAAGTCACATATCTAGAGGGGGGGGGAAAAAAGTCCTAGAAGCTTTCTCTAATAAAATTCTACAAGCCTACAAAAATAGGGCAAGTATATTATATTGGAAGGAATTGAGCTTTACGTGTAACAAAAAAAAAAAAAAGTTCTTCACAATTTACACTGCCTAAGAGTACATCATCCTTAAAAAAAAAGGCATTACTACATGAATTTGCAAGTCTCTTGCTTGACTGTGTTCAGAAACTTCATAACCTTTTTAAAAACTTCCCCTATCAAGTGACTAGTTAAAAAAATGTTAAGAAATATTCATAATGTTTGAAATTATTTATCTACTGGACCCCCTGCAGCATAACAGAGTAGGGAGAGATTTTCCCTGCTCCTGTCCAACAAAATCAATGTAGAAACTTGTTACAAAGGAGCTCAGAAATTAGAGTTGTTACCCTGCTAGTGTGCTACCCATCATCCATCCTCACTTAACTCCATCAGTCCTATTCACTTTCATCAGCATTGCTACCTAAAGGATTGATTCCCATAACAATGAAGGTTAAGGTTTCTATGTGTGCAAGCCTTGTGATGCTCTAGAATAAAATATGCTCCAAAGTAAACAAAGGCTTTATGAAAATACTACTTCTACTATTAAAAAAATCTAAAATAAAAAAAAATAGGCCTTTTAAGACTATTGAAGTATTTTAGCTTATGATTTTTAAATCTGAAAGGTTTCATTAATAAAAAAGAGGCAAGAAGCAACTCCAGTCTGTAGAAAGGGAAGTGTTACTTAAGTTTCAGGCTAAAAGTATGACAGCACAATATACTTTTCTACATTCTGTTACATGATTATAGATGTGCAGCATCCATTCTGCTCCCTAAGCCTCAGCTACATTAAAGACAAAAACTGGGGCTTCTATGAAGAACATAACACGATCCTGATGCTTTGACCTTAGCCAGTAGGTACAGTTTGCAGAAAAGCAGACTGCCACGGAGCACCTAGCTAGCTCTGTTACTTACCTGGGTGCAGATACTAGGGAGACAAAGTGCCAGCTTGACCATGTCAGGAAGAATGGACTGGAACAAATGTTGAGCCTCTGCATCTTCGAGAACCTGTTTAAAAAGAAAGGGAGCAGGGGGAGGGCTTTTTACCTCAGAAATAATGATTATACAATAAAAGTTTGTGAAAACAGGACTCATACAAAAGAAGTGAGGTCATATTAGCTTCATCCAAATCTGTAGCATTTTTCATCATAGTACCTCACTGCAGTTTACCTTGCAATAATCCACGAACTGAAAGAGAGAAACAGCTCTCAAAAGTTGCAGTTGAGGAAGCATGTCACCAAATGCTTTATAAAGGAAACTTAGTAAGTTATCATTTGACTCCTCCCAAAGCAACAAACCAAGTTCTAAACTCAAAGAGTTAGAACCTAGCTGCAAAAATACTGACACAATTTACTTCGCTTTCATAATAAGGTTGCGGTCCAAGACAAGTACCTGTGACATTCTCCTGTTAAGGACACATGGAGTGCCTTGCTGGGTCGTGTCAGTGGTCCTCAGGAACAGCAGCAGGAAATGCTATGCAAGGGGAGCATGCAAGCCTGGCCATTTTTTGCTGTCCACCCCACCACGTTCCCTCACAAACTACAGCCATTGGATTACATATGTTAAATGGTGCAGTGAGCAGGTGGGACCAGGCACAAGTTGCTAGCAAGGAAGAGACTCAAAAGCAAGACAACTGACCCTATGGCTACTTTAGCTGCACCTCTCTACCTGCTCTTGAGTCTTTCCTTCTCAGAAGAATGGTAATGACACCACTCAGAGGAAAAAAAAAAAAAAAAAAAAAAAAGGCACACCAATGTTTCAGAAGGCTTCTCACAACTTTTACATTCAAGACCAAGTCACATCAAACCCTTCCTGTCCTATTCTAAATTCCCTTCCTGACACCGTCTGGCCCACTGCTGACACGTTTGGCTGCCAAAGCATATCAAACCAATGGATTCAGAGAACATCCAGGGTCTCTCTTCTAAGTTGCAACTGCCAGTTCTGAGCTCAATATCACATACCCAGGGCTTAGATGAACACCCCCCCACACACACACACACCCATTCATGTATCATACACCTATTTTTCAAAGGTGCAAAAGATTCTTTATGATGGGCAATATTCACCTAAGAGAAGCTAGAATAGGCAGGTGAATGGGAGGTTGTGAAAAACATAAAAGTACCATAAAAAAGCAGCAGTGCAGTTGCAATATGCACATATGTGCAACATGCACAACAGCATGCCACATCCTCAGAAGTCTCACGTTCTGCCGTACGAACAGGCTGCAGTAGGATCAGGGAGAGAAAGTTCACCGTGCTCTGGTGAAGTTTGTCCCCTGATTTAGAGAGGCAGGCACCAGATATGACTTGCTGGTAGATTTGCATGCTGCATTTAAGGCAAAAAGCAAAGAGAACACACAACTTGCACTACAACTGGGGAATGGAAGATGAAGGTCAGAGTTCAGCCTTCTGCCACTTTTCCCCTATATCCAGGGAATCTGGTATTTGACTCCCTTCTACCAGTTTCGAGATGAAAAATCATTAAAATTATGAAACTGTAGCCTTAAAACTATAGAATTTTTCAAATAAGACTGTTAGAAAATAATTGGCTTTACTACCCATTTCCACACAAAAACAATAGCAGGCAGAATGGATGAAACAGCATCAAGGTATTACCAACTTTAGTCTCTGCAACACTTAAGAATAATCATAAAGCCACAGAAAATGATCTTGTATTACCAACTTTAGTCTCTGCAACACTTAAGAATAATCATAAAGCCACAGAAAATGATCTTTTCAGTCGTAAAAACAAAGCTTTGTGATTCACACTTCAAGGAAAGTTTCATGCAAATTTCGGAATGTAAAAAAATACTGGCTTTTTTTTTTTTAAATCAGAAAACACTGTGCTTCTGATTCAAAGCATACTGTTCCTCATAAACACCAGGCTGAAAATATTATTGGAAGGCTAATAACTTCTGTTCTTCCAAGATCATTAAAATAAATACAGAAGTATTTCTGCTCTAGTCCCTCCTGTTCCGAGTGATATAAAGCGAGAAGAGTACTTAGGAAGTTAAAAAACCAAACCAAAACAAATGCTCAAGGGACAAACAATTTATGATAGGGAAGGGGAGGGGGGGGAACAAACCAAATACATACACAGTTCCTTTCCATGAATTATACATGCTGCTCATGGAGATGTAGAAACAAGGTTTTAATTTAAAGTTTTAAATTGAAACAAGAACTTACAAAGAACAGCAAGCAGAAAATAATTGAATATAATAGAGGAGCAATCCAAGTAATACACAAATTATTAGTGAAAGTCAACTTAAGGGTTAGGAAATGAATAAGATGGATCTCTCATAGCTGGCTGCAAATGAGCCCGAGTGTAAATCAAATATTGAAAGTTATGACCTAACCTTTAACACAATCTACTCCAGCAGGAGCCTTTGCTCTGTTCTTAGGCACAACATTTTTAAGTGCCACAAAGTAACAAAGTGAGCATTTAAAGGCTGAAACTTCAGATCTCAATACCTAAAATGAATACGTAAGCTAAATCTATTCAGAAGATGACATTTAACCTCAGATGTCTACCAGGCTGTCAAAATCTGATACTCTCCCCCCTCCGGGTAACACTTCCTCTCTTTTAAAGCTGACATATAAATAGTGGCTGCTATGCTTTGCTGACTGCCACAGACTATACAGTATCACTTATCTGGTGACACATTATGGCACTGGACTTTGTCATAGCTGTCAAGGCTTCAACCTTTTCTTTGTGCTCCTTTGAAAACAATATAATAATGGTATGAGACAATTTCTTCCCAAAACAGAGGCAGGGTCAGCAATTGCACAGCTCAGCTCTGATACAAAATGCATAACCACAAAGTTTACTACTTAAACTGAATGCTACCTTTCCTTCTCCTTACTTTCCTAATGCTGTAACCAGAACATGCTCTCTTCTCTACACCATTCTTGGCATGACTTTTACTAGACCTCTACACTAAGGGAAACCTCAACATTTGGAGCTGTTAATGCCCAGATGTGTTCTCACTGGACTTCAAACAGATTATTCTGACATGCAAGTGACAAATAAGGTGTTGGGCTTTTCAGTGAAAAGTTTGGGGCGCCACGAAAACCTTAGTACATTTTCACAAGACAAGTTACTTAAAAGGACCCCACAACATTTAAAAAATTATCATTGTGATTGCTAAATTCACAGAAACTCCTAACTCTGCATTGCTTTCTAACCAAACCACTGAGCAGCCTAAGCATCTCTGGTTTGAATACTCCCTTATTTAGGCAAAGGTCTCCAAAAGGTTGCAGGGCAGCACATGAATCATTTTCAAGATCAAATATAGTTTGGTTTTTACTGGAACTGTTATAACTTCACAAAATAGCTACTGTAGTCAGTAATCTAAGAACTCTGTTGTTCAGCTGCAGGTGCTGGGTTTTAAAACAAAACAAAAGAACAAACATAAAACACAACAAACAAACAAAATCTTTCTTTTCCTAATAAACTTTCTCCCTAAAAATAACTCCTTGGGGAGCTGTTCAGTCCTGTGCCTCCTATGTGTATCTTGAGGCTATAACCCATTACAGAACAGAGGCAATAAGCCAGAAATTTGTAGCCTTCCTTGCTTTAAGCTTCAGAGAAAAAAAATTAACTTCAGTCACAGCCACATCCACGTAATCATAACCCCTTCCTGCCCATGGACTCCTCCTGTACAGACAGCAGTCCTATGAGGTCTGCAGGAGAAAAATGCCTGCAAACCCCTGCTCCTTAGCCCTCATCCTCTTTTGACTCCTAAACCAGTATGCCACCACAGCTGCAGCTTTGCAGACCCACCACTGTCACTGCACATTCTCAGCTTTGCTCAGTGCAACTAAGAGCATAGTTTTTATCTGTGACAGTCCACTCAGAATTTGAAAGCAGCAAAAAAGAACATTCAATCAAGGAAAGTAAAAGGATTGGAGGACATGGAGTGCTGACACCACAGCTACATCTGACAGCCATCCCACCATGCAAATGCCAACCTGGGAGAACCTAGTAACAGCACAGAGAATACCTGGTCACAGAGTTGAGTGAAAAAATTTATTTAGAAGGAAATTCTCTTCAGGAAGCAGTGACTTGCACTGATACAAAATCCAATATATTTAGAGTCACATTACACACGCATTTATTTGTTGCTGCTGAAAGAGGGATGTGTCATTTTCTGTCAAACACACACACATATTTCACCCATTCATGTTGATCTGATAATTTCCTGAGATCCTTCAGCTTGCAATCATTATAAGATATGTATATATATATACATATGTATATATAATAGGAGGGGGAGGAGCATAAGGGAGGGTGTATAGTGTTAGTCTTCCTCTGTGTTAAGAAGTCAAACCAGCCTACCAAAAAAGTCCTGCATTATTAGACATTGTGCAGGGTGGGTGGTAGGCAAGATATTAAAAGACACAATTGTATTTTCATTGTAAGCTTTGGGGGTTTTTTGGATAAAGGAAAACACATTAAGCATCAGAGCAACTTTGTTATTCAGCAACTGATCAGTTCCTCCTTATTATGCACACATGTCCTTGGCAGATTCCTCCGGGATTTGAAATAAAAACAAAAATATATTGATGACTTTATAAATAATCCTCCAGTCATGAAAAAAAAAATTAGAAATTAAATAAAAGGGAGGATTATACCCTGAAGGAAAAGTATATGCAATTAGAGTTACAAAGCATGGCTCGCTTTTTGCCCGAGAAATCGCTTGGCCATTTCATCGGTATTTGCACTTGAGTGGCTGATTAAATGAACATGACTTAAGGCTCCCATTCCTAAGATGCAAATGGTTCAGTGAGCTGTAGCACAGCAGAGGTAGGAGCTTTTGGCCAAACTTGCATTGCAATTTTGCAAAATGAACATTTATACGGCAGCAGAGAGGCCTGACTAAACGCCACCATAAGTAATGGCCTCTTGTCACTATAAACCAGCCCTCCAAAACATAATGAACAAGGATGCCTGACAGTCCTAATAAGAAGGATCTGAGGTAGCACGGGGTGATAGCGACGGTAGAGAGTTACATCTAGATCTGACAGCTCATCAAACCAAACAAACTGCACACACGGAACACACATTTGGATGGCTCTATCTATCACGTGGGAAGGAAGAGTCATCACCCCAACAGGTAACCAGCATGCTAAGACAGCAGTGGCTTAATGTTATCAATTTCTTTGGCTTTATTTCCCCATATTAACTTTTGCAGAAGGACAAGGACCAACTGAACCTTGTTCTTCAGGATGCAGGGGAAAAGCAGAGTGCTTCCTTTGGACTGTGTGTCTTATTTCTCAATTCCCATATAATTTTGACCTTCTGACTTTTTTCCTTCACAGCTACCATAATGCCTCCTGCACTTCCTTAGAATTACTGCTTCAGTTTGTAAGTTCTGTACCATCAGTTACTATAATGAACTGTCTTTCCAGTAACAGCTTTCCTAATTATTATAATGTAAGATATCATATAGTTATAGGTGGTAATATCCTCCTAACTAATTAGACAAACTGCATAACTTCCATGTAGTGTATTCACAGTAAATTCATTCTCCTAATTTCAGAAATATTTTTTCTTTTGCTTTCTTCACTATCTTCAACTTGTCTTAAATAGAAAAAAAAATATCTCCATGTATTTTTCCAGGTTACTAAGATCCACAGGCTGAATAATTTCAAGTTGAAAAACTTGTCTGCAAATAGAAGTGTAGCAAATAAGGGCATATATAGAATACCTGAGCATAATTAAACCTCATTCAAGTGTGTGATTAAAACAAACAAACAAAAAATCAAAAGGAAGACACATGAACAAAGCAATACTATTCACATTCTCACAAAGAAAAGGATTTGCTCATTGCCTCAGGCAAGGTGGAACACGACATGAAGTCCACGACAACTTGGAACAGTCTCCTGAAAAAACAAAAGTGTTTTCAACTTTTGTAATTTTGAGATTTTGATGAGAACAGGGAAGGCAAAAAAAAAATTCAAATTTAAGAAATTTATCTGGGGATCAAGGACAACAGGAGCTTGTGTTTGAAGGCTGTATTTTTTGATAAGACTGTTAACAGTTGTCTTCTATCCATAAGCATTTAAAATGCTGCTTTTTTCATTCAATACATAGACTGTGCCTCCCTTCCAAAGGTTTCCACTTCACTGTCAAACGAGATAAGAGTTCAGTTGTGCTCCTGCACTATTCTACAACATATTGGGTCTTGGGCATTTCTGGATAATGTTAACAAGTTTGATTTTTCAAGTGTATTCCACAGAACCACCCCCCAGACATCCTGAAGCATCTCCCTCACTATTCCCCTCAAACTAAGACTTTCCTTTGAGATGACACAGAAAATCTTGAGCATACTTCAGCAATCACAGCACGTGCTGCTGGTTTAATGCACTAAGCAATGCTCATTTTCTCTTCCTTTCAGAGCAGCCTGTACATAATTACTTGTCCTCTTGTCTCAAAGTAGCAGCATGCATTTTGTATGGTGTTTGTCTAAGAAACCTGGTGGAGTAAGATCTATGACTAGAACTCATTGGTGCCAATAAAAGAACTATGCCACTATGACATTTAAGTTGGTTTTGCTTGGTTTTTTTTTTAAGAAAAAAAAAAAACACAAACCAACACTAAACAAGTTACCAGGTGGCTTTGAAAACCAGCACAAGTTTACAAAGAAAAAAAAAAAGAAAACCCATTTCTAACTCCCCACCTCCCCCCCTGAAAAAAAAAAAAGCTTCACTAAGTCATACTCTCTACAAAGCCTTTTCTGGACAGAAAATAGCTGAATTCTACTTAACCACGTTGTGCCACAACTGTGAGTGTGCCTGATACCTAGACAGGGACACTGGGCTGCCAGCCACTAACTCGCATGCCTATGCAAAACAGGCTCTGTCATGATATCAAATGTTATACATAGAAACAGGATTGAAACCTAGAAGCAGAGCATGGGGTGGGGGAATGGATTCTACTTTGCATTTTATTAAGTTAATGAACTTCCAGAACTGCAAGAAAGAATACTCTCAGGAAAGAAAACTCCTTTAGTTTCCTTACAGAACTAATTCAGTAGGAAATGCACTTCGCTGTCAAATCCATCCCATTTCTTGAGCACTTGTCTGATTAGAAACCAAAGGAAGGACAAGGTAAACTTTGGAGGCAAGAGGGAAAAACCCGTAACGCTGGATTATGCGGAGAAGAATCTTACTTGAGAAGGAGAATGTTTCTGACATTTATCAAAACCACAAACTGACACTTCAAAAGGAAAAAAGAAGACAGCTTACATGGCAGAGGTTAATTCATTTTTGTTTAATTTTTTCCCCCTGAAGGCTCATTCACGTCTTCTGCCAATCCAAGCCTGCAATGATCTCTCAGGTGTATCATTCCTAACAACTGTGGCTTTGTTCTCAAAGCTTTTCAATATTCTAAATAAAACCAGAGAGAAAAATGTATATTTATTTTTTCCATCTCCTCCTAATGACTTTAGAAGCCCACTTTATACTTCCAAGGTACTGGAAATCTAACCTCAAACTCTTTGATTATCACTGAGAGAAGTTGCAATACAGATTCTCTACAGGCCACCAACAGACTCTACCTGTAGGTCCTGCAGAAGGGATTCTAACCATTTCCAAAGCAGTGAGAGAGTCCTGGAAATAAAAAAGTCAAATAGTGCTTTCTAAATATTTTCATGTTGGTCTTGGAAAGCACAAAGTACTGGAAAGGTCAACACCTTGTTTCTACAGCAGGGCTGTAACGTGAGGGGGCAGGCAGGGGGGAATAACCTTTGACACAAGCTAAGGGTGAAACCCATCCATTTCCAGATTAAATTGTAATGTTTCCCTCCCTAAACACAGCACTTTGAGGGGAAAAATGTGGTTAATATTGTTATTGTTTTAAAAACTCCTGCTATAACTGCTGCCTGTAGTGTGGAAGCCTTCAAAAGCTATCAGATACTTAACTACAAGTTTTTTTCTGACCACTTCTGAAGCTGCTAAGACTTGGCACTAAAAGCTTTGTGACACAACATAGCCACTGGCTTTATGAAAGCTTTATTTTTTTTAACATATAAAAAAAAAAGTCAGGCACAAACTGAAGGGGAAGAGGAAGGATCACCTAAAGATAACACAAAAGCACTGTAAAGCTGAACAAATCTATTGACTATTTTTTATTTGATTGTCAGTATTATAGACTCATAATAACCAATATCTTCAGTAAAATATCCAGTAATTAAGATTATATTGGCCACATGGGCCATTTAAAGGATACATGGCAACTAATAACAAGCTCTGCAAGGAAGCAGTATTAAAAAAAACAGGTTTCCAGATGAAAAAGCAGAAGAAAAAAAAGTATATAGTTACACCACACTTCATTTATGCCTTCATCTGAACAATGCCAGTGCCTCTTTATTGCTTCCCTTCTTCCACATACACTTTTTCAGAGAGTGTTTCTCTTGAAAGCTTTAACCAGCAGGGTTGGTTGTTTTTTGTTTTTTTTTATTCTAACTGCATCAGAAGAAAGGAAAAAAAATATTTCAAGGCACTAAGCAGCTAAGGAAAGCCACCATAACCAAAAGGAGCTTCTCTGTCATTTGGGATAGATGAGCACAGATAAATGATGATTTACACATAATTTAATAGAAGTAAAGAAGTCTCATCAACCCCCTGTCCCCAGCACAACACAAAACAACAAAAAAATCTAATACCAGAAGATAGCTTTTAAAATGGAAACATTTCTATTTGCTACAGTTTGGGGTTTTTTACTTTTTTTTTTTTTTTAAAACAGGAATATCCTCAATACAGTGAAAAACTATGGAAAAGATCCTCAGGTTGTATTTCATTGTCTCAAAGAAGTATTCACAAACACTTAAGATGCAATACACTTAAAACTCTACACCTGGCATATCCCTTCCCTAGTAATTCTAAGTCAACAGTCTGATGCAGTAGTCACTGTGATAGCTCTTACAAAGCATTACTTAAAAGATACTCATTTGTTTTGCTGAGAAAGTACAGAAAACTAAGCATAAGCCTGTAATTCAGTACTCAACACCATTTCTCCTCTACAATGCTTAGCTTCTAATGTTTTGAGTGCGTACAAGATGCACATTGCTCCCAACCCCAGAAAAGCTCACATTTTGTTCAATATGGGGCTAAATTCCTTTCTGCTACTGTGAAAACAAAACCCTTCACAGCACACTCAAAAGACATTTTCAGTTTAGATTTTAAAAAGGTAATCTGATGTAGTGAGATTGTTTGAGAACATCTAGACTAAAATGAAATCTGGCAAGGAGCAATGGATAGGTTATTTTCAGCCTTGGGACATTTTGTTTCTTGCTTAAAAGCCTACATTTGTAGTACCAACATCTCTGTACAATGCTCACTTCTGTTAGTACTGTCCAGATAATTATAAAAATGATTTATCAAAAATCCAGTCACCAGAACAATTTGGTACTTTAAAAATTCCTTCTACCGGAGTATCGCTGATGACAGTCATCAGTTTTTCAAAGCAGGTCATTCATACAACATGACACACAGGAAAGACTGACATGGTTCACAGGAGACCAGAGTGGGGTAAACCCCTATTAGAACATAAAAATCTTCCAAGATATGCATGTAGCTCACAGTAGGGAATGGTCTTAAACAGTTTGGTCTTATTTAAATAAGTGGAAAACCAGAGCTCAACCATGGACTATGCTATAGTTGTATCATCTTCAGATGTTGCATTTATTTATTTATAAGTGAAGAAATGAAATATTAGTTTAAAAAATGGAAATAAAATTTCCAAAATTGTCCAGATAGTTTCCAAAACTTCTTAAGGTTATTAAATTCATGTTATTAAGGTTAAGACACACACACTTAAAGGTTCTGTGGCAGTTTGAAGTTTTGCACTTGGAGTATTTCCTTGACAAGACAGTTCTTAACATCATCCAAATCAACTCAGTGATCTCAAAACACAACCAGTTCTCTCTGAAAGGAAGCAGACACACTGCCAATGTTTGCACATCTGAATTTTCTGCTCCATTCTCAGTTTATACTCTCCATCTTAACTCAGTTACCTGCATCTGACCTGTTCTGAAAGTACCAAGTTCAGGCCAAATGTGCTAGTGTATTATATAAACAGACACTCAAATGAGCAACTATAGCTTGGTGAAAAAAACAATACACTAAAACATATGCTGTAGATACTGCCCCACGTTTTACCAGGTTTACACCACAATTCAACAATTCAATAACACACATTTGGTAAGTTCTTCAGTGAAAGAAGAGAGTTTTGTTCTATTTATTTTTTTCTAGTGTTCTGACCAACAGAAACAAGACTCATTGTAATATGCTCCACAACACCTCACTTTATGAATATTCTGGAATTGATGGAGAACATTTGCAGCAGAAAAAAGTTGAAGTTGTACCTTAGAAAGTGTGTACATGTATCCATATAAATACTGCTAGGGCAAAATTTAACTAATAAGGATTTGTGCAAATGAAAAATAAACTATTGGAGAATAATTAACTTCAATGTTTCAAGAAAAGGAAGCTAGACTTTTAGAAGAGCAAAATACTTGGAATATGGATGGGTGATATTTATGGAAAATAGAAAAAGCTGTATTTATAAATGAATTTATTTGCATATCTTGCATATTATGTATTAATAAGTTTATGCATTCACAAATGACATTTATAGAAAAATCTGAAATAGAAATGATGTGAGGTTCTAGAAAGGTACAGGTAGACACTTGGCATGTAAAAGCAGATAACAATGAAGCTTCCCATCCTGACTCTTATGGACTTCTAGAAGAATTGAGCATCCAGAATTATGATTGTCATGCAAGTTTTAATGGAAAGAAACAGGGAGCAATGAGATTCTTTTTCTAACCCTATTTCAAAAATAATTACAACTCTAATTGTAAGACAAACAGTTTTAATAGCTCATATTCTGTAACAAGTAAAAGCATAACTGAAGGGTGAAGAAAAATAGCAATATATTTCTTCAGCTTGACAACTGACTTTGCTATATATAGCTTTTTATCAGACTTTACAATAAGCTGAGATTTGTGCCATAAAAAAAACCCCAAACCAAACACCAAAGAGCCCTGCTAACAATCAGTTTTGAGGCTAGAACCAGTGAACTCATGCTTGACTGAAAAAAGGAAGAAAAAGGGGCAGATAAAGTGATCTGGTGCATTCTTCCTTTTCTTTCATGCTGAAGGTTCTTCTGTCTATAATGGCAAAGAAGAGATGGTGTTTTTAATCAGGTTTCTTTCAACCTCATAGAAAAATCCAACTGTAAAAGTTATACAGCCTCTTTCATAATAGAAAAGGATGTCCTGAATGCATAATTATATATGGCAATCAACAGCAAATATGCAGAACCTGATCATTAAATAGATTGACTGGCTTCAAATCTTCCTACTTGATTCAAGTAGGTACCAAGGGTTTCAAGTTCTGCAGAGAGCCCAGAAAGACAAATTTTAAGACATAAATGCCTTCACGTGAGATTTATTTCAAAAGACAATTTATTATTTTGTCCTCCTAAAAGAGGCTATAGATCCCTACACCTTTGTCAGCAACGTCTCATATTAGCACCAAACCACAACCAGGCCTGCATAACAAGGCTGCTTCTGCCTCTCAACTGCAACCCAGCAAAGTCTTAAAAATGAACAAGAGTTGATGAAAGCCCATCAACAAGAGACACCTAGAAAAGTTCAACAGCAAGAAAAGCAAGCATCCAATGGCACTTTCTCACAAGGCCCTTTAAGACTTGCAGTAATCAGTCTCAGAAATTTTCAGTGCATCATGGTATTTGTGTAGATGTCAATGGGATCTTCCTACCAGCAATTTCTCCAAATACCACCAAAACCTGATGGAAAGCCACAGCACCCTCTACATCCCCCAACAAGGATCTCCACATTTATTCAGTATCTAAATAAGTAATTACTTTTGTCTGGTTTTGAAACTCTTACCTGCTAGGAACACTCATCTGGTGTCCCTCAACTGTTGCACTAGAAGAATGACCAATCATTTTCTCTTCCCTCTCTCTTACATTTCCTTTTGGTCACCACTGTTATATCCATTCCTCACTTCTCTCAACTAAGATGAAAAGATGAAACAGTCCTAACTTTAGACATTCCACATATGGAGATTACCTAACTTTACACCACTCCCGACTCCTCTCACTGTATCTTCTCCATTTCACAGATACAAACTTTCCACCAAAATGATAAAGCCTGAAGATTCCAGAAAAACACAAAAGTATTTACAGACATACCATGGAACATCTGCAAAATGTATTGTGATCCATTTTTCAGAGGACTCCTAGAAGCTTGGAGAATCACTGAATGCCACACAAATTTACCTAAACTCCAGTCTTCAATCCATGCTTCTCAAGAGATCGATCATACATCTCAACTATTGGCAATTTCCACTACATGAGTAATCACCAGGTATTAGTTTCTCTTTTAATGACATGCCCAAGTACTGGATTTAATCCCTTTCTGCACTGAATCACATACAGACATTATTTCACAAAGTAACTTTTTAAACATAAATATTTGGGGGATCCTAACTGCTAACAGTCCTGCACACATTACACCGGCCCCTCTCCTTCTGCTTTGCATACAGAGAAAAGCAGCAAGAGTAGCTAAAAAATCAGATGACTGTATCTGATTCTTTCCTTTTACTGAAGCATATCAGGAAAACCTAAAACGTAGATAGCTTGCAAGTAAGAATTGAAGAGCATGAGTGTTATTCCTTTGTTTTCTGACACTAAAGTGATGTGAGTGTTGTTCTTCAGGTTTCAAAGGAGTTTAGAAGACTGTAATTAAACCACGTGAGCAAAAAAAAGTGCCCACTTGTTTCAACACCTGCAGAGTTCCTTTTTGACACTAAGTGTCTGACCTACGTATTTTTTCAGTAAATCTATTAAATATCCCTACTAAATCTCACAAGTTTTAGATGGGACTAAGCAACTCAGTTTGATAAAGCTCTACTGTAAAGGATAAAACCAAGTTGTGAGGCTGCTCACCGACTGGTTCACCTCAAAAGAGCTCCAATTTTAATGGCCACAGAGGGTGTGAATCAAGAAGGTTTCTGAAGCTTCATAAACTCTGTTGACTTCAGTTCTTCTCTACTATGCAGATAGAATGAATTTAAAAGAATCACCTCTAAAGCAAGTTAAGCACTGCTTACAAAAGGTCATGTCTTTCTCGGATTTAAAGACTATTCCTGAAAGAGCAGGACAGTAGGAAGAGGAAAGAGTTCATGAAACAATATTAACAAGAATTACGTTTAAGCTCCAAGAGACTTTCAAACAATACCATAAAAACAAAGCATGTTCAGAACAAGCAGTAAAAGCTACTACAGTACATAACACTGTTGATCAAATGCATGTAATAAATTCCCAGCCTATCATCATTCACATAAATAAAGCTCATCAACAATACACTGTGTGTCCTGAGACAGCTCCAGCCACAGTGGTTTCCTCATCTTTCCTTTTCTGCTTGTTGTTCACTATTTCTTGTCTGGCTTCTAGGTAAGTTCTGGGAAAACAGATGCAAGGATAACTTCTAGTGACAAGAATTTTGCAAGTAAGAAGAAAAATATTAGCACTAATAATTTTCATCCACTAAGGAATGACTTGAATAAATCCTAAGCCTGTCTGCCAATACTGACACGCAGATGGCAAAACAAATCAGTGTGGCAATTCCATAGAGGACCACAAAACTGTTAAGATGCCAGAAGCAAATATGCTACCAAGAGCTTTATGTAATTATTGATGGGTGCGAGGGAAAGAGAGAGAGAGAAAGAGAGAGAGAGAGAAAGAGAGAGAGAGAGAAAGAGAGAGAGAGAGAAAGAGAGAGAGAGAGA
>JANHGN010003642.1:10486-32666 GCA_024605025.1 Megaceryle maxima | reverse complement strand
TTGATCTTTAATTCTTATCCTTAAGCTTTTGACTTGATCATAGCTATTCTTTAGGGACATCTCTTCACACTCTATCCATTTCTTAACATGGGGGCAACACCTCTGCCTCTCCTTCCTCTCTTGTAGCTTCTGAATAGCTTGTAGACACACTCCAGTCATAGGATTCATCCCACCAAGTTTCAGGAATGGCCACTATGTCATAGCCTTCCAGCAGCACAGTAGCTTTCAACTCCTGTTTGTTACCCATGCTGCGTGCATTGGTGTAAAGGTACTTTAGCTGGGCAGTCAGTCGTGTCACCTCCTTAAAGAAGCACCCCCTAATTGTCTTAAGGTGTTTCTCTGATGTTTCCCTGTTGGATCCTACTACCTCAGGAACCACTGGCTCATCTCCATGAGACTTTGGCTGTGCTGCTGTATCCCCAGCATGCCTTAGGGCAACAGGCTCTTACTAGCTCCCCATCCCACTAACCCTCACGTGTCAACCCATAGCTTGTCACAGACAAGCCTGATATCCCCCTCCCCTTTCATATCTAGTCAATCAGCCCTGCAATGTCCTAACTAAAGACTCCCTTTCCCTGTTGAGAAAGGTGTCTCCTATTTGATGCCAGAAATCCTGGTGCTGTGTAGGCCATACCATTGTCAAAAACCCCAAATCTGTGGCAGTGACACCAGCCACAGAGCCATGTATTAATAAACTGGATTCAATTGTTCATTCCAATGTTGATTTCTGCAATTGGAAAAATAGAAGTAAAGATAACCCGTGCCCCAGAATCTCTCACCCTCTGTCCCAAGGCCTAAAAGTCTTTTTTAATTGTTCTTGGACTACCAGACACTGCTTCCTCTCCATCTACATCTAAAATCAGTAATGGGTAATAATCCCAGTCCTAGCACCAGGCTAGGAATGTCCCTAGTGATGTCCCTAACCCAGGCTCCAGGGAGACTTCATACCTCCCTATGAGGAGTGTGTACCCAGAATATTGGACCCTCTGTTCTCCTCAGAAGGGAGTCACCTATGACTAATCCTTTTCTTCCTTGTGGATGATGTTGCGATATGGGTGGTAGGCTTTTCTGACTGTGGGCATATGTCTGGTGTAGGCTGGCCATCAACCACATCTTCATTTGGCTGGTCTTTCCCAACCAGAGCCTCATACCTATTTTTAGTGGCACCTGGGGAGATAAGGTAGGCAAGGAAGGAATTTGTCTGCTTCCTTGACCATGAACTAGCCTCCACTTACTCTCCTCATCCAGGTTACTGCCTCTGGTCTGACAGGGGCAGAATACAGAGGCCCTCTGATCCTGAATACTTTTGGATGGGTGCCCCCATTTCTGTTTCAAGGAGGGCAGAGCCACCCTGATACTCCTCAACCTTTCAACTACCTCTTGCAATTCTGCCACCTGGCAGAGATCATCTACCTGTTCACAATGCACACAGCAGTTATCACCATTGCCACTTGTTGCCAGTGAAAGCCTCTGACATTCCTTGCAGCCTGTGACCTGGATGCCTTATGTTTCTGTGGATGCTCCATCTGGGTTCTTACATCCACCCTGACAAGTGTTGAGCGCATGACCTTTTGCTGAGTGGAGAGACTGGAGAGGTCCATCAGCTCTGAGATGGCAACTGTTGCATAAGCTGAAGGTAATCATGCCCTCCTGAGTCAGCAAGGTGAGCTCTTCTAAAGCTCTCAGTCTGATAAAGACCTTACCACTGTGTTCTTCCTTTGATGTAGGGACTTTGGAGATGCACCGAAATCTGCAAGATGGAACAGATGGTGTCAAAATCACCCAACGGCTGGGTACTCACTTTGTTCTGTTCCTGCTGCACATTGCTGCTGCTGGGACAAGATGATGGCTCAGATGACAGAACACTTTGCTTATATGAAATCAGGTCAGTATCACCCATCTTGGCTGTAGCCCTTCTGGGTGCCTCCTCAAAGCCAAAATGGTGGCTGGATTGTACCTAATTGTGGAGGTATGAGAGAGCTCTGGCAACAGTCTTTGTCGCAAGTGGATTTGAAATTGGTGTCTGTGGCTTGGAAAAAGCATCGTGTAGCATCCTGGTGCCACATGCAGACAGGATCCTTGAAGAGGCTTTGCTCTGGTCTTTCACATAAGAAGATGAGCTAACCTTGTCCTTTTTCCTATAATCCTTAGCAGGACCATTTTCAGGCAAGACTCTGATAGTTTTGTGGGTTTGTTCAGGGCTGGTTGTAGGATTTGGATTCATGGCAGGGCTTGGGGATTGCCAGCTGCCCCTTGGCCTTGCTGGTGGCTTCCCTTCCCTGTGGGCTGTGAGGGCAGGAGGGTTTTCCATGTGGTGTGGTTCTTCCCGCTCCTCCTCTGCAAACTACCTGGCTAAGCTGTCTTCTCTCCTCCTTGGCCACAGCCAGATGCTTCCACAGATACCACAGGTCAGGAGGGAATTTTATTTTATTTTTTGTAAAATCTAGTAAGGGCCCTCTCCTATGGGGCCAGGCAAGCTCTGCCCATGCTCTCTATAAGCCTGGGATCAGGGAGGCCTTGGCAGCAGCTTGTCTTTTCCACTGATCCCAATTAAGACTCGTTTTTGGCAGGATTAAACCTTTTAAGCTGCCAGCTGCAATAAGAGAGATGAGGCTTCAAGGGCAGCAGAAATTATTCACTTCCCTCAGCTCATTTTTTTGGATCTGGGCTGAGGATGGCCCCAGGAGTTGATCTGCAGAAGCCAAATGAGCCACACAGAGCTAAACCATTTCCATTCAGCATCAGGCCCAGGGTGGGGAAATGCAACTGTCCAAAGTGTGGAGACTGTGGGTGGCAGCTGGGAAGGTGGTGGGAGGGGAGGAGATTGGGAGGGTGCAGCTCCGTGTGCTGCCTCGAGACAGCAGCAATTCCAGCTTCACTGGAACTTGGTGCGTGAGGAGGCTCCAGTGCCAAAATGACCCCGTTAATGAAATAGGAGTTCGTTAAGGCCCTGGTGAGTGGCAGTTAATTGTGGGTCAAAGCTGCACAGATGAAACCCCTCTCTCTTCCAGCCCTGCAGGAGCAGATGCCACTGCCTGGGTCTCTTCCTGGTGCAACGCTGCACAGCTCTACTGGTGTTGATGGAGCTTTGCCATCCATCAACAGGAACCAGCAGGTAACCAGCCTAGAATACTATTAATGGAGCAGCTCTACATCTGATGGCAAGTTATTTTCCAAGCATAATATTAACACAACTTTACAGTTTCCCGACCCTCCTTCTGTCTCCTCCTCTTCATCCCCCACCTTCTGCCACTCCTGTCACACTGCATCCAAGCTGCCCTTGACACTGCAACTAGAAACTCTACTTTTGCTAGCTTTGTGTTCTTTCAGCTGTGTATGCTGAGAGTTTTGTGGCTTTGAGTGGGAGCTCCAGAATGTGAGGTTAAACTCTGTGCCCTCTCTGTCGATGGAGCTATTGATGAAGCAATTTTCTCTGTAATACTGTTGCTAATTTGGGTTTCTGAAAGCAACTCTTAAGCAATAATGAAGTGTGAAACCTTACTCCATGGAGCAAGTGTTTTGCAGATGGCACCTTGGAAAGCCCTGGACACCGGGCAGTTTGCCTGATGGCCATGTCCATGCTATTGCAGGTGGGTTGTGCACGTGAAGCTGAGCAATGCCTGGTTTGTCATGCAGCTCTGCTCAAAGCAAAGCTCAGCAGTGATTCCAGACACCTGTCCCTTTATGTGAACTTGCACTCAGATGGACTTCACAACTCTTTTTTTGGGTACCTTTTGTTCCCCAAAGGAGCAAACAGGGCAAGTACAAAAATAGAGATGCTAAAATGAGTGCTTTCTAAACATGGCACTGGACGTGTGGAGGGACAGGGGAAAGTAAAAATAGCGGGATTTGTGTCACAGCTACCACTGTTTAAGATTGTTGTGACCAAAATGAGTACCTGCTTTTATGACAGGGTGCAGTGAACTCACCCAAAGGCCTTCAGGCCCAGGCTGTGAAAAAGGATTCGTCTGCTCCACCCTTTGCCTTTCTGGGGAGCATGCCAGATGTGTCAGGGGGTTGCTTGTCATTGTCATGGCTTTGCAGTGCTCCTCAGATCTACAGATTTACTGATTTTTGAGACCTAATTTAAGGCTTTAACCTGAAGTCTTAATAAATAAATAAATAAATAGATAAATTCTAGTCAGCCCACTGCAACCAGCAACTCCAAATGGTTTTAGCTCCCCAGAATGCTAAGCTACTCTTTGGAACAAGACTCTAAAGTGAACTGTGTTTCCATTTAATTAATTAGCAGTTCTGTGTGGTGGCCAAAGTGCACACACACTGTTACATCCATAACTGTTAAAAGCTGTTACATGCCTGCATAACTGCTGCTGAGGCAGCCCGCAGGAGCTGCAAACTAGCAAAGGGCCAAGGAAGGGCTGGGATGAAGGGCTAGAGTCTGTTCAGTCAAATCCCATCTAAAGCTGAGTAACATCAGGGATTTAAGAGAATTATTGCAGGTCACCAATGGCTTAGAATACCTAAAAAAAAAAAAAAAAATCATTCTTTTAGTGCTCAGTTGTTACTTTTAAGAGACTGGTTTTGAGCAGTTCCCATTCTAAGGAAGCCATCTCTTCTGAAGATATTTCAAGCCGCATGTTCCCTCTATGCCCCACTCTTCTTCCTCCAGCAGTTCCTGAAAGCACTGCTCTCTTTGACATCATCTCTTTGAGAATACATAGTGATCAGCCTCTGCTGGCTTCTCCCCTGTATGCTGTATCCCATTTTTTCCAGGACAGTCTGAGGGTGGGGCACCTAACCTCGGGACGTGGCCGTGAAGGAACGACAGGCCAAGCTGCCATAAAAGACGCCATCTGGATTAGCAGTCAACAGACAGTAACTCACAAATGGGACATTAGCTGGGACAAATGAGTTTCCAGCAGGCAAATGCTATGCTGTGCACACAGTGCAAGGGCTGCCATGATCTGCACTTGTGTTGTGTTTGGCACACACAATGCTAGAGGTGCAACTTGTGCTTTTATGGCATCCTTGAGGAGAAGAAGGTGGTGGACTCAGAACTTTATGATGTTTCTTTTGGTAAATCTTCAAAAGCCTGGTTCCAAATTAGGAAGCAGCTCCTAGAAAATGTAAAGTTTTGTGCTATCTGCCCAAGAATGGCAGCATTTGGAGGCTGTGACTGGAGAAGGAGACCCTCTGTCACTACAGCTGCTCTCTCTGCCCCCTCTCAGAGTACCTACAGTGCGCACTGGCTGGTTACAGTGAACAGTGCAATCAACTAAGCTTCCTCAGGCAGGAACAGGCCCTCTCAATAGGAGAAGTGAGAGCTTCTGTGGAAGCTTAGGTGGCTTGATTACCCAGGGAATGCTCCTTAGACTTATTCCCGATTCAGGAAGGATAGACTTGTATACAGGCACTTCCTCAGACCTCAGTTTCAGTGCCCAGTCACTCAGACTGAGAGGGAGAGCTCAGGCTGGATGCAGCAGTTGCTTATGTTACTCTGCAACACAGAGCGGTGCTGTTACATGCAGCCACTGACTTGGAAGAGGCATGGGGGTGAGAGAAGCTGGGCTAATGATGACAGATGATAAATAATTCTAAACCTACAGGATTATTCAGTTTAAGACCAGCCAGATAGAGTTTCACTCAATAAAAAAATAATTGATTCTTTATAGTATGTAATAAGTTACTGTGACTGATACCTTGGCTAATTGCTGACTAATCATTGCAATTTACAAAGTCTGTCTTGTTGCTTGTCCAAAGTTACCTAGTCATAGAAGCTTGTGGATTAAAACATATGTTCTACTGAATGAATAAAAAGGGTATTCAAAGTAATATGAAACATACTCCATTACAACTAGTATTTATTAAAAATGCAGTGGACAGAAAAAGGAAGCCTCCAAAAAGTAGTCAGTTCATCAACATATATTACACCATTGCCCAGCCAGCACCACTGAAACATGCAGTGCTATCAATCGGCTCGTTTCTTTTGCAAAATGTTGACTCATGCTTGGTTTATTACCTATAAATGTGCATAGTTTCAAGACCTGATAATGTAAAATGAGCGCAAAATGGCACCAAAGTCTGTTTGCCCAAAGCTCGACCCAAGAAAGTAGTGAAATGTGCGTAAGTAGCAAGATGTGCGTGGCAGTCGTGCGTGCACTCTGTAGTCCCTTGGATCATCTCGAGTCCTTTGCCTGAGCTTTATAGCATGACAGCAAACTTCTCAGAAGCCAAAGAATCATATGCCCAAAAGCATCATTTATGTCTAGTTTCCTTTTCATTACTATTTAAAGACTGGGAGAAGGCAGGGAGAGCAAGGGGGGTTGTGCGTGGTGGGGGAAGTTAAGTGCTCGTGTAAATCAGTTAACGTAGCAGGTTACACACGTGCTTCCTTCTCCTGGCAATTTGGTTCCATGCTGGGCCAGGGAAACTTTTGTGCTACAGGCACAGCAGCTCCACAGATGAATGCACACAGTGTCTTGTATTTACAAGGTTAGGGGAGTGTTGGTGCTCAGGACAGCAATGCAAAGTACACTCCTGGGAAGGAGGAGGAGCGGCCCTACTGTTAACTTACAACAGATCAGCAATATCACAGGATATTCAGTACTAACACTAAATGTAGGTGTACAAATGTTTATGGAGTTTGGGCACCAAGCTTTCCACTCTCCTTCCCCTTTCAGCTGTAGCTGCTATGGGTGTCATTGTATGTGCCTTATCTCACAGTGACAATAAATAAATAATCAAATTAATTCACCTGCACTGGAAAAAGTGCCTTCTGTGGTAGCTAGTGTATGAGATATTTAGAGGGGCTGTAGTAAAACCTACTGCCTCCTCATCTTAGACCTGTGCTTAACTTTGAGTGAGCAGGATAGGTGTGGTGTGTGCTGTACAGATGCTCACAGTAATTTAACCTTATTTTATGAGAAGCAGCTACATGCAATGTTCAAGATGTCTTTTTGTTTCAGTAGCCTGTTTGACATTATTAGCACTATCTTCAACTCTGTGCGTATGGAGAGGCAGCACCCTGAATCATATCCAACTTCATATTAGACATAAGCACTAGAAAACAAGTAAACCAAAGTTAAAAACACCCTGTTTAGAGCATTTAAAAGAACCCGTCAGTATTAACAACAATGTTGAGTAATTTCTTACCTAGGATAGTCAATTATCAAAGCTATTTAATGCTACATGACAGTGACCACTGGTACGGTTATGGAGCCAAGTGCTCTGAGGCCAGAAGACTTCATGAAAACACATCAAAGAAACATGCAAGTAAACACTCTGCCCAAGGCAACAGCAACTACCTTACTCTTCCACGTGGCTACTAGTATTAAAGTTTGTTGTATCTGTCAGGACTATGCAGGTTCCTGGTTACTAAGAGCTGCACTGTAGGAATTAAAAATTGGGACTTTTTTGGGGCTTGGTGTGACATCTATTTCTTAAGTCCAGGAGAGCTGACACCTACTTCTGTGCATGGCATACTTAAGCCCTGAAGCATGCAGACACAGGGCCTCCGTGTTATTTGAGTGCTAAGGTCAAAATGCTGTAACATGCTTTTAATATTGTAAAAGGTATCTTCAGATCAGCAAAAGAAAAAATTCTTCCACTGTCTACATCACGTTTTACAGAGCACTCAAGTCAGAGAACTGGGCAGCTGCCATCCTTTTTTTTTTTTTTCTGTTATATATAAAACCCCAAAACCGTATGTGGGTGTTTCCTACTTGTGGGCAAGGGAAGCAGTAGCAATGCAAAGGGAATGGGAGCTGCCCTTCTAACCCTGGCTGTTCCACGGTTATAGTCTCCACTGTAGGGTGAAGTTTCCAAGA
Source organism: Megaceryle maxima (assembly GCA_024605025.1). Lineage (NCBI taxonomy): Eukaryota > Metazoa > Chordata > Aves > Coraciiformes > Cerylidae > Megaceryle > Megaceryle maxima. The sequence continues at coordinate 24,879 of JANHGN010003642.1, read as the reverse complement.
TGAGTTCTTTTCATTGTCACTTTCTATATTCAACTAGGGATGGTCAGGGAGACAGACAGTCACAGGTCTGAAATCTTAATCCTTGACTTAAATAGTTGCCAAGTAACAACACTTGCTTTGTTTCCAGAGCTCACAGATCCATTGTGTGGTGACAGCAGCTATGAATATTTCACAGGAAGAAGGGGGGAGAGGGGATAAAAAAATCAAGACTAGGAATATTTGCTCAAACTCAGGATGAGGACACTGAAAATGTAGGTACTGGCAGAGTGAAGAAATGTGTCCTCTAAAAATATCATGATTATCATGGTTAGCATATGGTTACCAACAGAGGTAAGTGGCTCCAGTGCTCAGCCAGCAGTATGTTGCAGGTTAAGGGAAAACTGGAGTCATAGGGTTGTTGTATGGTATAACTGCTAAGGTCTCCAAGCCTATCAGCTGAGTAAAAGTAGTTCTGTAAGAGGCTGAACATGAGCAAGAGTCACCTGGAGGTGTCTGGATGATCTAGACTCTTGAGAAGTCTCCCCTCTGCCCACCTGTCTTACTAAGCAACTTCACCTCTTCAATCACAATGTCATGAGTAACTGCTTTGCACATGTCATACACAGTCAGGGCAGCCAGGCTGGCAGCTGTCAGAGCTTCCATCTCCACACCTGTCCTACCCCAGGTCTGACAGGAGCTGCGAATCACCACTGCATATCTTGCTTCATCCAGACTCAGAGATACCTCAACATGATTGAGGGGAATGTTGTGACACAATGGGATCAACTGGCTGGTCAGCTTGGCTCCCTGAATTCCTGCAATCTGGGCTACTGCCAGCACATCCCCTTTCTTCACCTGGTTCTGCCTCACCATTCCAAATGCCTTTTCACCCAGGCGGACCACAGCACTAGCAACAGCACTTCTTCTTGAATCTGGCTTCCCTCCAACATCAACCATTGTGGCCCGTCCTTCCTCATCAATGTGAGTCAAGTTGTCAGAGTCACGAGGTACCTTGGTGCAAGATCCCAAATCCCTGGCACAGAATTCAGATCCTAGACTTGCCTCTTTGGACTGACAGTCCGCAGAAACTTGGCCAACAGAAGAAGCCTCAAGGCACTTTGTATCAAATGTGGAGCTTGGATCCTTCTGGGAGACTCGGCAGCCTCTGAGCTGGGTTTGTAAAATTCCTGTTGTTATGGGCCACTGTTGTTCTGGGTGAGATCCTGGCAGGAAAAGTTGTCCTGTAAGCTTATTTTTCATTAATGGTTTTCCCATTTGTTTGGGTAAACTTGCTCTCAAAGTCAGCCAATGGCTAAATGTGTGGCCCCACTGTTTAGAATTTGGGGGATTCTGTCGGGCATCTTGGCATAGTGGGAATGACATCAATGCAGGCTCTGGAGGGGGAAAAAAATAAAAAAAGTAACATGAGAATACATTGTACTAACTGAAAAGCTAAGCTAAGTCTGCAGTAGCTGAGAATCCTGTCAGAACACTGTTTGCACCTTTCTGTATTGCAAAAACTTCAGTAAGCCTGCAAACATCCACTTTTCAAGTTTCTTCTCTTTTCTCTCATCAGTTCCCCGCATTGCTGTTTTCTTATTACAAAACCCATGACTCAAACCACTTATTTCAAGGTCCCTGACGAGAAGAAAGAATTTGCTTTCAAGAAGTATCAATGCTTATGGAGAAGCAACAGCCAAGAAAGCTTATAGGAACATCAGTTCTTAAGAAAAACAAGCCTCAGCATCCATTTGAGATTGTTCCAGCACCAGTCTTCTTTCAAAAGCCTGGCAGAGTTAATAGGAAATTCTTGCACTCAGATTCTCAACTCTTGCCTTCTGAAGCACCTTCCTCCCAGAACAGGCAGCTTCACTTCCTCCTTTCATCTCCTTCTGCTGGGAAGGGTCACGCCAGCGCTCGAGGACAGCAGCGTCCAGAAGCACTGCATCTGCACTGTCTAGAAGCTCAGAGGGTGGCTCCATGATGGGAACCTCTCTTATTATTGCCAGCTCTTACCACGTTAATGACAGCTGAAGTTTAAAAACCACACTTCCCTCATTGACAGACAGATTTTTAAATCTACTCAGAAGTATGTTCCAAGTTGAGCTGGCTGAGCTCCCAGCTGGCAGAGAGGTAGCAAGCCCTCCTGCCCCTTTTCACTGTTTAATCCCTTGGTTTTGGCATTTGCACAGGGATAAATGCCAAGTGTCAAGATAGAGTCTTTTTCACATAAAAGTGATTTGTTCTGTAAGTAAAGAGAAAGTAGTATAGAGGTAAGTGGCTAAACCCTAGATTAACAGCCTCATTGATAAGCACGTTCCTCTTTTTCTGGACCTTCTAACTCACTTTGCTCTGAGAAACCTGGAATTAGGTTTTGCTCAATAACCTCCTTTGGTAGCTCTGGCAGTTGGAGACCCCCTCACTCATGAGGTTTCAGGCTGCTCACAGGTGAATCTAAGTAGCTTCCTAGCCCCTCTACTCTTTGCTGAGCTGTCTCTGCTGCTCTGACCTACAGGCATCATCTTGGACTGTCCACATGGCAACAACAGACACAGTATGGACAACTCATTGGCTGTGCCCCCTCAGCCTCCTTTTTTTTTTTTTTAATAAAAAAATAAAACGAGTAAAAAATCCCAGCAAAACACAAAACCCACAAACCAAAAATAAACCCAAATAATCTCTTCCTTGTTAGTCCTAGCCTCTGCTATAGCAATATGTGACACACTTAGCACCTTTTTCACCCAGAGTAGCCTCCAAACATCTGAGAAGTGCTCATTCCTGCTGATTAAGTCATGATTTTTCTTTTAAATCACTGCAATAATCTAAATTCAGGCAAAGTCCCTTTTTGATCTATAGCTAATAGCCTACCCACTAAAATTAAGATTCTTGCAAGTTTAGTGGAAGTGTGTTTACCTTTAGAGAGAATGGGATTAAATGGACATAAATGTTTTGTGTGCAACCACTGTCTGCTTTAGAAGAACATGGAAAATTGTGCTTATTCCTCCTTTCTTTCCCCGTCTCTACAAAGTGGGGCCTAACCTGAATATTCCTTTTAAAATCAAATATTCCTTTTAAACTCAAAGTATTCTGTTCTGGAGTGCTTGATTAGCTTTAAAGCTGAAGCTAAACCTCTTGTCACAGTGTCTTGTCTTCAGGAGAAGATGGACTGCAAAGGCAGACAGGTAGTTCCACAGGTTAAACACATGTAGGGTAAGTAAAAGGACACCAACAAAGAGTAATGCATGCAAAGCATGCTGGCTTTCCGAACAACTTCAAGTCCTCTCTATCATCTGTTTTTCTACCGTACCATGTGTAACACAACTGAAAACATGGGACAAACTGCATCTCCTCATAGTCTATTGTTGCACCAGAAGTTTAATGGTGTAAATTTCCAACCAGCACAATCTTGGGGGTGGGAGAAAGAAGGCAGAAGACAAATTAAGGAGGACATTCACATAACAACTGAACCCATGAGAAAAGCAACCTGACAAAAGGAATAGTTTGATTAAGGGAAATAGGACATAAACCATACAGCAAAGGATCAGACAGCAGCAGTGCAGGGAAGAAGCTGGGTTTGGTTTACTGGGACTAGCAAAAACAATTAGTGATTTCCACAGTGTTCATTAAGTTTCATTAAATTAATTCCATATACACACCCCCACTGCTTGCACACCAGCATTATTTGAAGTTTGTAAGTTATTCAAAACACAAATTAGGAAATCTCCTAATGATTCCCCATGTATCACAGTGGGATACGCTCCACTCATCTCCAGTCTCCACTGATGCAGTGACTGCCAGCTGTTAGTCTCAAAGGGATGTGGAACAGCTGAAGGAAGACCTAGACAGGCTGCCCCTTCTACTGTACGTCAGACAATGTTAAAGCACTTTTCAAAAGGAAATTGGATGGATCTGATCTGTAGACATCCAAACATTACTATGAATGGTAACTTTGGAGTGGGGGGATTCTTTCAAAAGCATCTTGAAAAGTGATGTAGTTCCCAGTGAGCTGTCAAGAGTTTTATGTTGTAGTTTTCATCTTAAAAAAAACACACACATACACACACAAAAAAAAAAAATCTTAAAAACCCCCAGAAGATGTTTCCTCATGCAGCAAGTCACTACACACTTTAGAAAAAGGGTGCTCTTTCCCCTCTTCCTGGAACATAACACAGCAGGGAACAAATACAAAAGAGAAAAAGCCAACTGAAGAGAATCTTGCACCACTGAATCCATTCACTTTAAAAATACAACATGAAAAGTGATGGCACTTTAAAGGGGGGCATCAAGTGAAAAACATTCTCAGTGAAAAAAACTGTCTTAAAAGGCCTCCATAGAGCTTATTTCCTAATAAAGGCAGCAGAACTACAAGCAATAAGGTTTTGGTTTTAAAAAAGAGCAGTTATTTTATCCCTGGCAGCAAAGACCTGGAAATTAATGCATGTTACCCTCCCTCTCCTCAAGGAAATCTGTTTTAAAAGCTGTGTTTTAAACTGCAGAGCAGCTAACCTGCTCCAGAGCATCAATGGGAGGATGAGAGTTTGGGCTTGAAACATAATGTTCATCTCTTTTACCCTTGCTGCATTTTTTTCCCCTCTTGCTAATAAGGAACAACAGAACTTCCAATTAATCTCACAATGCTAACTCTTATAAGCATTAAGTCTAAGGAAGAAAAATGGTATTTGGGAAGATAACTATCTTACAAAACAGACATGGAGGAGGTAAAACCACACTGAAGGAGATGTGAAAAATCAGTAAGCAAACCCCAGCAATGCCACATTGCTCAAGGACAGAGCTTCAAGCAGAATTCATAAAACTCACCCCAAACTACCTTCTAAGCTACTATACTATTCTTATTAAATAGAAAGGAAGCAGATAGGAAATAAGATAGGAAAGCCAGGGATCACTTTGGATAATGCTTTCTCTAATTTTGGCAGTTCATTACAACACCAGTGCTGTCAATCAGAAGACTGGATAATGCTTGGCAGGGACATTAAACCTTTTTGCCTCTTCCACCTTCAGTACGCTAACCACAAGTGCCTTTTAAAAAACTCATTTCTTTGCCCAAACCTGAGCCAGAACTGAACACAAGTTAGCCTTAAAAGCCCAATCCATTCTGCTTCCCCAAAGACAAAAAACAATCAAAATCATTGTGTATGTATTACGTACTGATTTGTCACCCACCAATCAGGATCATTGGCCTGTTTTTCATCTGGGAAATGTTAAACATACCTAGAAATAAAATAAGGAGCATGTAAAAATCTTATCTTTTTAGGTTTTAAGTCATGATCTGGTTTATAAATTTTCTGTTCTTCTTAGTGCAACCTGCATTAACAGGAAAACCAAAGCTCAGTAAAGACCAAGGGAGCTGGAGGAGAGGGAATCTATCATGGCATTCTTTATAAACATAGCTGTCTCAGTCTCCAAGCATCCAGCTGCTATAGGTCTGTCACACTGTAGAACCCTTTCATGAAAAGCTTTCCATAATCTGAACTACAGTCTACCTACTACAGAATTCAAACATGGGGACTATTTTGTTTCTTAACAGTAGCATTTAACTGCACTAGTTCTATGATTAAGCTATTAACAGTGTTCCAGTTCAAATAAATCCAGTCACAAAAGGCCCCAGAGAAAATACTGGGATTAACACAAACTGCAAGAAGACAGACTATGTCAGGTAAATGCTGCTGATGGCAAAATGCCATTGTGAAAATACCCTCCCTCCCCACCCCCCCAACTTTCCCAAATTGGAAATTCAGAAATGAATGGTCTAAAAGAAAAGAAACCAATCCCTCCACCCCTAACATTATGTTTACAAGTCACTTTTTTATCTGGGTCAGACCAATGGACTTAGCAAGTTAGTCTAAGATCAGACTTTAAAGAGGCCTTTAAATTTGTTTTACAGATCATGAAAAAAGGACTAAACCAACTGTTAGTAATCTGGCAGAACCTGCAAGAGAACAAAAGGGCCAAAGTATATTTTTAGTGTAAAGGGGACTATTCCATGATCATAAAACCAGTTCATGTACATGAGGTCAGCATTCCCAGCTGCAGCCAGATTTCAAAAAACATGGGTAGGTTCAGATGTGACAAATATAGTTTATATCAATATAAATTCAGAAAAGACTAATACACCCTTATGCAGAGAACCAGATGCATGGCTACGAATTTCTGAGTACTCAAAAAGATGTCACTTCTAGAAACCTGTTAATGCATAGTTGGACTGTCAAGCTCATTTTAGCTTTAGTACTTATTTTACAGCAAGCTAATTTTAAGGAAAAAAGGACTCAGTACAACTCCATCAATTTTTGCTTTATGCTTTGCTGTTATTGTGAACAGTGGTATTTGCATCTCTTTGAAGACAAAAGTCAGTCTGAAAGACTTTTAGATGATCTGGATTCTAGCTCACGCAGAGGGTTAGAAAACTCAAACCTGACATACAGATTTTGGAGTAACTACAAGACTGGTATGTTATCAGCTTTCTAACAGACAATTCTCTCATCAGGTGGGAAAATTCTTTCCTTGGTTAATGAAGCTTCATTCAAAAAGCTTTTCATTCCTTCTTTCTCGTGGCAAGTCAATGCATCCCACAGCAGTAGGAGAACATTGTTTTCCCTAGTCACTCCTGTTAATTCTCGGGTATAACAAACATACCAGCATGCTGTTTCTTTTTTCTGCCCACTGCTGCTCCAATGATTTGAACCAATTCTTCCTCTGAGGCACCTGACCGTAGGTGATCTCTCAAGGACACTTCTGAATTCCCAAAAAGGCACACCTGCAGCCAACCCAAGGAAACAGAAGAGGAGAAATGCAAAAATTTGTTTCCTTTATCTCTCTTCATGTACACACACAGACAGCCTGGGATGTTTATAAAACCTAAGCTCATTGGGCCTTCAGGCTGCCTTGGTCATCTGACATTAGACAGCAGCACAGCTGTTGTCAATATCAGGTGACAAAGTGTAAATGCCAATTTTTAATTGAAAACTTTAATTTTTCCCCAGAAACTGCCAGTTTCAACGTGGCAGGAAATGGTTATCCCTCCCCCTTTCTACAGCCGTTGAGCAGATGTACAAGCTGCTCTTGAAGAAGAGTCACAAGAAGATGTTTGGTGAAACCAGACAGGATCCTTGTGGAACACAAAAGCCAAGCTCTTACATCTGCTTGGATCCTTTCTGAATGGGAAATCATCTACTTGTCACATGTTTAAGATGGTTTTGAATCAAAGATTAAAATAAATGTTTACATTTACTGTCCTTGCAACCATGTTTTACAACTGCAGTTAACTATGTTAGCAAAACAGAGAAACCAAATAAAGGAGATGTCATCTCCCTAACAGCCCAACAAGCTTGAACGAGAATACATACAGGATGGATAAACAGGAGATAGCTGGTAATAATTATTTGTCTTTTCATCCTACTTTCTTCCCTTAAAAGTAGCTGGTACGTAATTTTAACACTAAATTTACTGCATTTACAGCAAAGAGAATCGTGTTTTGCCACAGACCTTTAGGTTCCCATCTGCTGTTATCCTCAGCCGATTGCAGGATCCACAGAAGTGTTCTGACATGGAGGTGATAAAGCTGATTTGTCCCTGAAAATGTGGCACCTTATAACTCTAAAGAAATGCAGAAGAGAAAAAAAAACAGGGGAGTCTAATACAGACTGCTCGTTTTTAAAGCTCTGCTTGCCCAAAGACTAGAAGACATTTTAAACACAGATTTTCTTCAGCTGTAAGGTCACATGAGGTGGGGGGATAATCAACATCAGCTTTGTCAGTGGTCCCAGTACATTCTGCCTTGCTCCTGGAAATTCACAAACTTGTTAAACGTTTGCTCTTGCAGTTATCACCTGACAGGTAATGCCAGCAGGTATGTTCTTACTCAGGCAGCCATAAGCCATAGATTCATGTAGGCTAGAAATCCCCCATGTGACACTGCACACTCTAAAGCAATACTGTTCTTTCATGGAACAACTGTTTCCTCAGGCTTGTTAATGTGCAGTCATACACAGACTGACCAGTTTCAAAAGCTGTAAATACAGGATACAAGCCTGCGTTTCATTGTATCTGACCAAGGCATCTAGTAAACACATTGTATTTCTAAAAAGTAAAAACTATGGCAAATGTTTAGCAAGAGTCAAATCACATGCAGGCATCTTGAGCAAAATCACAAGCGTTATTATGCTGAGTACTTTTTATTTTGCCTGCCAAGTATAAATGCTGAAATTTGGGGATTTAGGGCAGGGAAAGAATGGGGGCATATTTCACATGTTCTTTGCCTAACCCCACCTTGGCTGTGCTAGAAGTTTCACAGGGCAGTTTCTCCAATTCAGGCCATCGCTGTTTGATCGTATCAAGCATTTCTTTGTAGCTCACCATCTTTTTGAAGTTCCATTTATTGCCTAGAATTAACAAAAACAGCATAACTTTAGACTGTAGATTTTGGTTTTTTACTTAGCAGATCACCACCTTTACATTCTCCACAAATTTCATTTTTCCCTACAGGTGTCCCAGCACCAACTAATCCTGTTTACTAATCCTTCTCCATCTTGTCCAGGGAAGACAGATGCACTGCAAAAAATTCATCATAAAACTTAAGGCAATTCATATTTCCCTAAAAATCTCGCCAAAACTTCCAGAGATAAGCCCACAAGATGAATAACCACCAACCAGATACACCTATATCCAAGGCACACTTCATGCCATGAAGAATCTCAAAGCAGGACTGCTTACCATCAAAAGGCATGTATTCTATAAATCGCACATCAAGGGGCAGATCCTTTGTGAAATCCACAAAGCCCAGCAGTTCATCCTCATTGAAGCCTCGCATCACCACGCAGTTTACCTGCACGAAAAGCAGACACCTGAAATTAGTGAACAGAGTATGATTTTCTTCCCCCTTACACAAGATTTTGTAGTCATTGCAGAAGGCAATGTAGATAAAATAAAAATAAAAGCTGATGAGAGAAATTGGCAGGATTGCAACGGTAAAGATGGTCATTTTTGCCAAACTTGCCTGTATAGTTTTGCATCCAACCTAACTAAAGTTGTTAAAGGTACCTTGCTAAATGTACAACTAATAAAAGGTAGGTAACAAAGTCATCTTACCCATCTAATGCATGGCAGTTTTTACTGGCTAAAATGACAACACTCCCCAGTCCTACAGTGCATGGCTTCTGTGAAAAGTACTGGCAATGTACCTTCTATAGCACTCTCTACAGCAGCTCAGAGAAATTCCCCAGAGTGTTCAGATTGCACTCCATAACCATAAGCAGCAGGATGACTAGCTCTATCTTCCTCCAAACTGAGAGTGAAATTGAGTTTTCTACACATTCCTCATAAACAATATTTACATAGGACACTTAGTTCCTCTGTACTTTATCTGAAGAACAACAGATAGCTGCACGGCTCCTAAAACACTCCCTGTTAGCAAGGCAGACTTGTATGTCTGAATATTGATGATCCTGCTTTGGCAGGGGGGTTGGACTTGATCTCTAGAGGTCTCTTCCAACCCCTAACATTCTACAATTCTATGATTGCACATCATGATTTTTAAGATCTTTCAGGAAAGCCTAAATCCTAGTTTATTTTTTTTATATAGCTCTGTAGTCTAAACCACTTACATATAACAGATCTTCCAAAACACTGGTGAAACAGAAGGTAACCACAGTTGCTGCAGAACTGCAAACATCTGAGTTAGGGTGAAGTTTCACGTTACAGCTAAGCTGGTCAACCCGCACGCCCAAAGGATGACTCCCTTTCCCCCCCCCCTCTCACACTGGCACTCAGAGTCTTCTGTAAGCAGCTAAAGGTGATAAAACAGAAGAAAATTAATGTCTCTCTGCAGGGTAGTTTTCTGCCTGTTAACTCACTTGGCCAAGTTCACAGCTGGGGCAGACAAGTGCCAAATCAATAGAGGAAGTAGGAAGAGGCAACTACAGAACCGGATCACCGTGTGGCCTGCAGCCAGGCAATCAATAGGTTGTGTGGCAATATGAACCTGTATCCTCCTCAGCTGTGCAAGAAAATTTCATGAGTTTCCCCCATTACCTCTTAATGTGATCTTCAACCTACTAAAGGTTTTCTTCGGTTTTATCAAAAACTATTCACAGAGGGAGGAATAATAGCCTCCTCATTAGGTAAGCTGCATCTTTTGCCAAAGTTTATGGTGAAACAACAGTTTCAGAGTAAGTAAATGCTGGCTTTACCTTCACAGGATGGTAGCCAAGTTCAGTGGCTTTGTGGATTCCTTCCATTACCTTGTGAAAACCTAAGATATAAAAAGAATAAAAATATTGTTCTTGTTTAAAAATAGAATGCAAAAGGAGGTTACAAGACAAAAAGATGACAAATATAAACCGATCTGATTCAGTAGACAGGGCTGCAAGTAAGAAGAGCTGCAAGTAAAGAGACTTCAATTCTACACACACACCCCCCAAACCCTGACAGTGTTACTGTGGTCAAGTCACTGAGATCAATTTTTTAACTGGTATTTGAGTAGTCAAAAATATTGCTATGCTTTTCTGCATCTTTGGACATCCATGTATCATTAGCATATGATTTTCCACTTCCCCATATGTCAGCTTTGCCTTGTGTTATGTTCTGAAAGGGAGCGGAAAGCATTTGTGAACTGCCTCCAGATGAAATGAATAAAGAATAATAAATTAATGTTTATTTGATAATAATGGCACATGTGTCTTCACTAAAAACACAGAACCTCACTATTCTCAGTCAGTCAGCAATATTGCTAAGTGAATTTTAAAAGCATCTTTCTAAGTGCATGTGGAGGTGAGTGGGTTTAGAAACAAACAAAAGCCCCCTGATTCCCTGTTCACTCCTGGCTACAGATGTAATTGTTTCCTAAAACTACTGACTATCCATTAGTTTAAAGATAAAAGGCAGCATTTTAAAAGATCATCATCTTTATGAATAAACATGTGAAACTGGTGAGTACAATGTGGGGGGGATTACAGCACTCAGGAAAGCAATTCAGTTGTCCTTTGACCCTTGAAAACAAATGAAAGATATCAAAAACTGCAGTTACTTCAAGGAACAAAGTGCCTGGCCTCAGCCTACCATTTCCCATGGCCTTTGTTTGTCAGCTGCTCCTGGACATAGAGATAGAATTAATTTAGGACAAGTACCTTCAGCCCTACATGTACTACTAAAACTTAGAAGAAAAAATAAAGCAACAATGCAACTTTGGAACTCCAGAGGTCTTGAGGAAAGCCTCTTAATCATCTCATTCAAACCATACCTTCTGTCAACTTGAAACAAAGTTAAGACCTTTCATCAACGTATCAATTTTAGATTTAACATACTTCTTCCCTGCCACACTTATCAGCTGGCAGAGAAACAAGGTGATAGTAGCAAGAATGAGACTGCAAGCTACCAAGTTTTAGGCGCACAATTCTGGTGAGTGGGTGTGCTCAGCTGCTAGCACCATGTTTACCCAGTCAGGTACTAGACTAAATTCCCTTCCTGTTCTGGACACTAAATTAAGGCATGAAAAACCAAACTCTGTATGAGACTGAACTCTTTCTTCCAAAGCTGTAGTCTTCAACAGCAAATACTTTACACATGCTAGCCAAAGGGTAACATCTCCCAGAAGTTTGTGCTGACAATCCCTATGCTGTTCCTAATCATACATTTTTATGTGTTGGTCCAGCACCCTCCTTTCCCTATCTCTTATTGAATGGAAACTCGGATTCTCTAGTGAAGAGATTATACCTTCATTAATCTGTAGGTGCTTTACCAGAAATAAGCAATGATTCAATAATATTCTGTGCATACATAATATTGGATGTGTTCAAGATTGGGGGGGGGGGGGGGAGGGGGGAAAACAAAAAACTTTATTTTGCTAGTTTTTGGCGGGTGAAGGAATTTAAAGTATTGACACAAAAAAGAAAAAAATTCGAACTTTTTTTGAAACAAGTTCTTATGTTATGGCTGGTTGAAGGGGTGGGGGGGGGTGGGGAAAGAGAGAGACACAAAACTTTCACTTAACTGCTTTCTGGCTGGTAAAGGCATTTAAAGTATGGACACAAAAAAGCAGAAAATGCTAACTGTTTTATAAGCCAGTCCTAATGCTAGTCCTGGCTGCATAAAGAAAGGTGAAGAGCAAGGAAAAGGCAGTGAAATAACTCTTGAAAGGAACTGTTTGAAGTTATGACTTCTCAGTCACCCTTCTCCTTCACTACCTACTTGTTTTGTCTGCACCCAGAAAGTCTGCAGCTCTGGTGGCAGCTTTCATTCCAATTAAGCAAGTTTGCAGGTTGAATGTGGCAACAGAGATAATGATGCACTGCTGTCATCACATCCTAGAGCGACGAATGGGACCAAAAAGCTCTACAACAGCTCAGAAAACCTTGTGCAACTCCAAGATTGCAGAAAGGTGAAACTGAACTTAACTAAAAAGGTCAGGAAGCAATCACTAGCAAGCAGATGATCAAAATCTCCACATTTGAATACTTGCATGCTTGGGCTCAGCTCATTGTAGAGGTATGTACGGTGGCTTGACCTTGGCTGGATGCCAGGTACCCACCAAGTCACTCTACCACTCCCTTCTCTCCTCTCAGCTGGACCAGGGAAGAAAATAAGATGAAATTCATAAGTTAAGACAAAGGCAGTTTAATGAAAAGCAAAGGAAGGTCATGCACACGGGAGCAAAAGAAAACAAGATTTATTCTCCACTTCCCATCAGCGGGCAATGCCTGGCCCTTTTCGGGAAGCAGGGCTACAAATGCGTAGCGGTTGCTCTGGAGGACAAGCCAATGGCGCCCTTCTTTTCCTAGCTTTTATTGCTAAGCTGTTGCCATATGGTATGGAATATCCCTTTGGTCAGTTTAGGTCAGCTGTCCTGGTTGTGTCCCCTCCCAAGATCTTGTCCACTCCATCCCATTGGCAGGGAAGGAATGTTGGAACAACAGCCTTTGTGCTCTGAGCCCTGCCCAGCAGTAGCCACAACACGGCTGTATTATCAACACCTTTCCAGCTCTCAGTGCAAAGCACAGCACTGTGAGGGCTGCTGTAAGGAAAATCAACTCCATCTCAGTCAGACCCAATACAGTATGGAACAGGATTACAGCTGGCAATGCATCTAATTCAATGTCATTCCCATGTCTGTCTCCGAACACCTCCTGCCAAGCTGACACAAGAGTGTGTTTTAGAGCAGCTATCATAAACCTCCACAAACAAACAAACAAAAAGTAAGCTATTCTGGTTAATAACAACTATGAGCTTGCTTACACAAAAAGATTTTGTGGTCAGAATGATAATTTTAAACAAAAAATCTGTTGCGGTAAAAAAATAAAAAAATTTGTAACCACATTTCATATTTTGATATAAACTGTTTTCTGGTTTTAATTTATGGAAAGCTGTTAGGTGTTCATTTTTATTACCATACTTACTGAAAGAACTCTTCTACTAGATCAAAACCCTTGTGTGGTAATGGAACAACAAAAAGAATAAAACCAAAACATTTCAAAATATTAGAGCAGAAATGAATAGTAGATGTCATTGTATCAGAAAATACTGTCAAGGCTCAGAAATTTTCCAAGTTTTTGTTTGACATTTCAAAATGACAACTCTTCTATTCAAGTAAAAATTCCCGTATTTTTATCATTTTACATTTCTGATGAAATCATAACTTCAGCCAACTTTAAAGCACAGAGAATTTTAGAACAATCCTATGTGGACAACACCTCCCAGCATTTAATCCTTACAAGAAGAAGGGCTTCAAGCCAATGTTTAATGACTCAATTACAGTACAATATTATCTCATTTTCTTTGTACTAAGCAAAAAAGGGACAGGCTGTGAAACAAGTTAGACTGGTTACATGCAAGAAAGTACTTTTGATTTGTTCATCCCTTAGAACATGGTAGATGGGCAGAAGTGGAAATACTATGGCTCTCTGATGTGCTTTTATACATTAGTGAAATATCTGATTATTTCACAGTCATTCCCTCTATCCCAACCATTTGGGAACAAAAGCAGGTGCAATGCAGGCCACATGCACCACAGAGACAAAATGCCAGCCTTTTCTGGGAATGAGTTTCCAGAGGAGCATAAAAATTCATTCAAAATTGCTTGAGTTCCTGCTTAGCTCCATCATCAGATGCCACCTTTACTTTCCACAAAAGTTACCAGTCTGTAGGAGTCCAAGACCGGGAATCCCTCTCACCTTAATAGAGCTATATCTTGTCGCCTCTGGAACTGCCACAGAAGACAGGGTAGCACAGTAGGGCAGGCACCTTATTCTCTGCTCATTCCATACTTGCAAATCTCCTATTAAATAAAAAACCCTCAAAAACAATTTTAAAAAATGTACCTTTTTTTTTTACATCATTTCAGCTCTTACCAAGAGAAAATAAACAAGTCAGTGTTACTGGTTTTACCTGGTCTCCACTTTTAAAGAGAT
>JANHGN010003642.1:0-10386 GCA_024605025.1 Megaceryle maxima | reverse complement strand
GGAGGATTTTACTTGGAGGGAACTAGATGAAATTATTCATTTGGAAAAAAAAAATAAAAATAATAATAAAAAAAAAATCTATGATTTGGAGATTTTATTCTCCTCCTTAAAAATACTGAGTCACAGAAGCTTGTTCATTCTCCATGCTATTCAGCTGAGCAATTTGTCTCTTTATGGTTAAAGACATTTTTGTCTTTAAAGAGGGAGAAGGGGAAGAGAACATTTATATAAATAAAAAATTACCCTCATCCCCCAACAACTTTTAGTCTACTTTATAAGAAGCACATTCCTAACAGCTTCCGATCAGTTATGAAGAGCCGTGGCCATATAATTCAGGAAGGTGGAGGATCAAGTTTGCCCCTTCAGTAGCAAAGAAATAGCTTATTTCCAGTGAATGTCACAAACCAGGTAATACTCAAATGCAGAGAGCAGAATGAAAGTGCATAGTCAACACCTGCTTGTGATTAGATACTCCCATATACTTCTCCAGAAGCCAACTATGCCATGACACAACCAGATTAATGCACTAGCCTATGATGGAAGGATAATGCTCCACTCAGATGACAGGAACAGATTTCTACACCACAATGTAGAAACCTGAAGAAGTGCTCCCAGGGAGACTGTAGACAAGGACACCTTTTTGCACCTGCCAGTAGAACTTTGATTTGATAGTGAGGTGATTTAAACGATGAATTTACTTCTAACAGCATCCTAGATTTCTACATCCCTCGCCCTACATTTATCTTATGTTGTTCCTCCATCTAGTGGCTACTTGGAGGTTTCCTATGAATCAGAAGTTCACAGATAGCTAAAGTTACATTACTGGACAGAAATAGAATGATCCAAGATCAATTTTAGGTTGGAAGGAAGCCCAATCATGAAGCTGAATTTCATGACGAGCTTTAGGATTAATTTAAAGAAGAATTTCTAACACTGGGCACATCCAGGCATTTCTGAAGCTTCTGTTTGGAAGTAGAAACACAAAAATGTCTGGGGTTGGAAGGGACCTCTAGAGGTCATCTAGTCCAACCCCCCTGCTGAGAGCAGGGACATCCTCAACTAGAGCAGGTTGTTCAGAGCAACTATCTCAATTGGAGAGTAGTTACAAAGTTAGCAGCCCTCCTCATATGACCTCGGGCACGGTTTATGTTTATTCCTATGAAAAATTAATGTAGATAGGGAACATCACTAATCTTAAGTGACACTACTGCTAGCATGCCCCAAAAATAACTCCCAGAAACTGCCGCTATTAGTGACAAGAGGTTCAGTTCTTGTGGCATCTTAGTTCACAGCTGCTATCGTGGAAACATCTGTTTTTTGGACAGTATTAAAGAGCAGCAGCATGCAAGATCAAAACAAGATCTGGTGAGTCCTCTTGACATCCATGACTAACCAATGATCAGCCAGTTACTGGCAGCTGTAGTCACAGTCCCAATGACTGTGGTGTGTTGAGCATCTTCTACTCCACCAGCTCCAATTAAAGGGGCTCTACCTGCCTAAGGGTTTTAGAAGGAAGGAAAGAGACCCTATCAAATAAGCTAGTATAGACTAGTTTTCCTAGCCTCAGGAGGACAGGAATTCCTTCCCCTCCCAAAGTAACTGAATGCGAAAGACCTACCGAACACCACACAACATTACTGCAAGTATTGATGCAGTTGCCTTATAAGACAAGCTTGTACCTTTCCTCCGGACAATGAACTCAAATTTAGCTGGGACCAAAGTATCCAGGCTAATGTTAATGGCATTCAGTCCTGCCTCCTTCAGTCGGGGCAGCAGTCTGGCTAAGTTGATCCCATTGGTTGTGACAGCAATGGTTTTCAGCCCTTCTAGCTTGTACAGCTGACCTATGAAAACAAAAAGTAAAACCAAAATTTTAAAAGAAGGAATTAAACTGTAAGTTACAGAGAAAACCCAAAAGATTTGTGAAACAACTGAGAAAAAGTAAATATCACTGAGGGCAAGAGAAAAACACAGATACTTTAGTGCTTCAGCCTCCTTCTAGCTGTATTGGTTTAAGAAACCCATTTTAGCACAAATCCATTTCAAAAGGTATAAAATACAGTAGATTATTGCAAGCAAAACTGGTTATAAAGAACACTGAAAATGCACACTAACTTGTTCTCCATTTCTTAAACAGCTACTGCATTGTTGGAAGAAGGCCTCTAATTTTGTTAACCTTCTTTTCCTCAGTCTAGCTCTGCAAACTGCATTCTGTGTTCTTCAATAATAAGCAACCAACCACACCCTTCATACCTGACACGTGAACTAGCTGCATTCCTCTAGCAACATTTATCCTCCTATGCTTTACCTAAAAACAGTTCTAGCCCAGAGGTAGCTGCCTGCAGAAGTGACTTTACATGATACTTCATTCAGCAGTTTATACTCCTAACTAAACAGAAAAACGTCGACGTATTAGACCACTATAGAGAATCCAAAGCAACAACATCCAAGTGACAAAACATTTGCACTTCACAACTGAAATATTTACCTTACGCACAGTGGTAGTCCAGCTAACTGAAGAAGGCTTATGCAAGACACTAAAAAATGGGTAACATCAGAAAACCACACAAGAAACAGTTAATATAATGAGACTAAGATTTAGAAAATAGCTGCTGCCTCCTAAGCCAAATGCAGAAATCCTCGGCATACCAGGTCTCCAGAGGGCTGGCTTTCAAACCTCCAGTTATTGCAGTTATCAGTACAATAACAAATAGGAAAAAATCCTCATAAACCACTCTCAGAAGCAGAACCACAGCAAAGTAATTTTCTGTTCTTATTTTGCCTCCTCCCTTCTCTCACAACCTCCACCCTAATTAGTTGAGAAATATTTGAAGAACCCTTACTCTTGAGGCAGCTTTAATTACAGTACTAGTATTTCATAGTCACTTCTTCCCTCCCTATTTTACCTCTATTTGTTCACGTTGGTAAGGGCTTTACTTCTGCTTTACCTCATTTCCCAGCTATTCTCAAAATACTCACCCTAAGCAGTCCCAAAACTCCGGAATGGGACAAGCCAGGTTACACCAAAGATGCTGAAGTTTACAGCAGCAGTATTTTGCAACACGATTAAGAGTTCCATAAAGTTCACTTGGAACCTGAGGTTATCACAGAAGAGCAATCTTTAGTAGGAACTAGCTTGTCTGGTATTTACCTCTCAAAATCCTCCCAAATGACCAGGAATAACCTCCTCCTAGATGAAGAGTGCTACTGGCCCAAGTTTGCCAAAGATGATTTAACACGCTACCACTAGCAGCCCAGTCTTTGTGAGAGCAAAGGATACACCCTGCAGCCAGAGGCTAGTGTAAGAATAGTACTACTTCTGTTTATATCCTCAGAATGCACAAAATATTCAACTGACTAAGAACAGGGGAAAAAAAAAATTACTATCTGCTATATAGGCTCCATTGTTAGAAATGTAAAATGCATTGAAATGGACAATGCATTGAATAAAACCAAGAGTGTCCTGCAGCCTAAAATGGAAATATTTAAGAAGTAGCATAAGCTGATTAGATCAGTTAGTGCAGCAGGTGTTATCAATGTCTTCAATGTCTCTTCCTCCTCATTATATGGGAAGAGATAAAGGATGAGGGATGGGAAATACACTAATATGTGGAACCAACTGTAATAACAAATTGGAGAGAAGCCAACTGTGAGAAATTAGAGATGGAGACTTTACACTTAACTACAAGTTAAAAAGGACCAGTTAGCACACACTGCCTTATTTGTGCAAACTAAGAAGGGGAATATTCACGGTTGCTTGGTTTCTTAGCTTGTTGACCTCCAAATTCAAAAGTGATCAAAGAGATTTCATAACTTTGTAACACACCTTCTACCTGTATTGTTTGTTTGCTGACCTTTGGTCACTGCTATAGCAACAATCAGCACAAAGGCAACTGACAAAACTATCAAGTAGAAAAGGAAACAGAACAGATACAATAATTCAATAGCATGAAGCTAAAAGCTTATATATCAGGCTCAAGCCATCAAACAAACCCTTTTAAATTTACTTTTTTCTTTAGTATCAGGAGCAGCTTCATAAATATTCTCCTTCAATTGTTTTCTCAATTGCGCTTCTCCTGAAGTGAGACCAGAAAAGGTATGTGTATCTCTTAATATATAAGTTAGCAAGTCTACCCTGCACCACTTTACTCTTGAAATGCTTATGTTGCTATAAAAAGTCATCCAACTGTCAGTCCCCTACCCCATGGAAAATGATTAGCAATAGAGATGTGTACTTCTCAGACTATTAATAATAAATAGCAGTCATACAGTTTATATCCAGTGTTAATTTAAACTTCTAGCATCCCAAAAGAGATGAAATCTATATTCCACTACCAGTTGCTTTAGAAAATTATCAAACATATGTTTTCAGCTGTTCCCAGGACATGATACAGTTTTCAGCAAGTGTTAGTTCCCTAGCCATAGCTTACACTTCTGCATTTGTTAAAAGATTTGATATAACCTGAAGAACCGCAGCAGGTCTCTGAATAACATGGTCTCCTACAGTAGCTTCAAATCACATTCATTCATTGTAAAAAAAAAAAAAAAAAAAAGTTTGAACTTGAGTATTAGAAAAATATGGTAATAGTAATCCAGCTTTTATATTTTTGAGCTTTATGTATGGTTAAGAGAAAGATGTGCTGAAAACTTAAATCTTAATCCTATTCAGCACCTGGGACATTGTAGCCAGCTTCTATAAACCATCTAGAAATCCAGATTAACTCCATCCCAACCCAAACCAGTACATTGTGCTGAGATGGCTTCAATACAGGTGCTTAACTCAAATTCTACAGAAGACGTTTCTGGGCTCATTTTTCCTTCAATGAGTTTTCTTATAATTGTTACACGTGCTATATTTAGTTTTGAGACTTTTATCCTGATAACAAACTTGTGCATCATAGAGTAACACCAAAAAGAGACAAAAACTGTTTATAGACTTCATTTGCCAAGTTTCAATATGCCTTAGAAAAAAAACACAGCCAGGCTAATAAAAATTTGTGATAGACTAATGTAACAAGACAATTATCTTAACATCCATTACCTTTACCCTGAGATAACTACTCTCTTCTCATCCATTAAAATGATCTCTATGAATCTGACAAAGTTCAGCTGTGAACAAGAACATGGGCAGAATAATGAAAGCCCAGCAATTCAGAAAGATCCATCTCCCTCTTTCAACAACAGAAATAAACCTTTTAGAATTTGATTACTGCAGTAAAACAAAACAAAAAACAAAACAAAAAAAAGCAGATTTATATCCTTCCCATATCAATACTTCAGAATTGCAGTAAGGCAATAATTACTTTACAGTGACTTGGCTACTCAACACCCTCAACATCAGAGTAGCTGTGTTGAGTGTAAAAAGCCATCAGCTACCACTGATAAATCAAAAGGTACATACACTAAGAAAAAGTTTTGTGATTAAATGATAACATCGATTTCAACTCATTTTCATGCCTGAACTGCCATCTGCTGACCTTTACAGCTTTATTGTATTTTAAATTACAACTTATTTTATAAATGTGCCACCTTTGGGCTGGTGAAAGCCATCTAAAAATAAACTATACCTATTATTTCTAGAAAAGGGGAATGCCTTCTTGAAAGAAACCGGTCTCTTGAAAGGCACATAATGCTCTCAGATCCAAATACAAATAAAACCCTATCATGCATGGGCAAAATTCCCTAAAGAATGGTATTCCAGAGCTCCAAAAAGATGAAGTTAGTGCAGTTTCAGGACTCCTCAAAATTGAGGTCCAAGAAAACTCAATCCAGCTCACTCTTGCCATAGCTTTTCCAGCTGTAAACAGGTCAGTTCTACATACAACATTGCTCTCCTGCTTCATTTGGAAATGATCATAAAGGTTGTCCCAATCCTGAACAAGACAGCAGAAGCAAGAGACCAACTGTTTTCTGCACCAAAGCTTGGTACATCAGTAGGCAGTTACTCTACTTTCAAGACCTTCATCTTCCATACAAACAAACAAAAAAACCCAACAAAACCAACAAAAAACCCCAAAACAAAACAAAAAAATAAAAGCCCCACCAAACAAACAAAAAAGACACCAAAACCGTGTTGTTGGTAAGCATCTATCAACTGTTCCTCTGCAGTGAGATTCTTGATTTTTCTGCCTAAGGCAGCATTATTGCAAGCCATTTTAGTAGATACTGCATATGAAGACAACACTAACTTCAGCTGTTATAATAGGAAGAGACACAAGCACCAGCCAAGCAGAAGAGCAGAACTGGAAGTTTTCTGAAAGGAACAATCTTGCATTTCACAATGTTAGACTAAAGCACCATCATTTCACACATTTCTTCAGGTTGCTAGACTGTATTAGTAGATAGCTACAGGCATATATGTATCTTGGATTGACAGACAGCAAGTCACACTGAAACACCCTGTATTTTTTGGGAACTCACCCACAATATCAACCACATCAGGACGGATAAGTGGCTCTCCTCCCGTCAGTCGGATTTTCTCTACACCTTCTTTCACAAACAGTCTGGCTAGGGTGATTATCTCCTGAGCAGTAAGTAGCTCTGCTTTAGGGGTCAGCTGAACACCTTCCTCTGGCATACAATACTGACCTGAAACAAACACAGAAATACAGGGAGGGGGGAAATAACCAGTAGTGGTTAATCTAATATTGATGGGCAAAATGTACCAAGTGCAACTCTCTTGAATGGATGTCAGACAACTCTGTTTTTTTGAAATACAGATAAGATCATACACAAAAATCTTACAAGCGATCTCCTAACAACTTCCCATTTTCCTTCAGAAGAAAATCAAAGACTCATTTGATGTGTCTCAAAACTACAACGGATCCACTCTGAAGGAAAGCCGGATCTTATTTCTGTCTAACCTGCACTCAACCAGAGATATCAAACTGAATTAGCAAGCACTGAGGCATTGTCACAAACTTTGCAGATTGTGTGAGCTTAGGTATGTGCGCTCATGCTGACCACACACTTTGGGTATAGCACACAGACATCCATGAGCACCATCATCCAAACTGCACCAAGTCTGATAAAAGATCTGTCACTCTTACCTGTCTCTGGAAGATCCCTAGGCTTGCTCCTGCTTCCCCACCCCATTAGCAGCTCAGCCCCAATTCGGTCTCTCCATCCATCCATCCATCCATCCATCACAGGATAGCACAGGAAGCAGAACAGCACAGGGCCAACACAGCAATAAGCACCCTAACTTTGCACAATATGTTGCATATAATCTCTGTGCATGAAAACAAGCAGATACTTACACCTGAGGTTGCATTTCTCAGTCAAAGAAATTCGCAAGTAGTTGTGCTGACGCCCAAAGCTGTCCGTCAAAAAAGCAGAGAAGGGAGGGGCATGTTCCAGTATAAAACGTCCTCTTCCTGAGCTTTGCAATTCCTGTAATGAATACAAGGAAGTGCTAAATATTTAGACAGTCATCCTATCAACTTCCTATATAAATATTAACTTTTGAATTCAACTGATAATTATTCCATTTTTCCCCAGATGGACAGCTGCCCAAGAATAAAAAAACACAAAACCCAAAAACACAAAAAAACCCCATTACTTGTCTTTATGGTCAAAACTGACCATTTATTAAGTTTCACTCCCTACTTAATTTCACAGTACTGCACTACAATTTTCCTTGTGCATTTTAAGATACAGCCTCTTTGACACAAGATGCTTCAGGCTTTTTGTGCAGAACAGGAGGCAGCTTTTTTCAACTGTGTGCCTCTTCCCTTTCCAGAATTCACGATCCAGGACCACCCAATCTCACTACAGCCCCAGATAAATGAAATCATGTAGAATGGTACCTCTCTGCACCTCAGTGCATGAGAACTAGAAGCTGATGAAACACTGTATCGCTGTCCCTACAAACCTTCATGTGCAAGACGTAGCATCTTGTTAATGGCAAAACCAAATTATTGCTGTCTGCTATTACATTTCTTGATGTCTGTTTCAAGACCATTTCCAACAAGGTGTCCTTGCCCAAATCCATACAACAGAATACTTCTCAGGCAAAAGACAGTAAATAATACAGGGCACAGTGGGACTGGAAATGTGTGATCCTAAACACTCCACTTGTTCAAGCCTGCATAAAAAGATTCAGAATCTTAGTGTCTTTATTAGTGTCATGAAGTGAATATTAAATTGGTTTCTATTTACAATTTTTGTCTTTAAAACACAGTGCAACATACTCTAGAGCGACACAGTTTTCAGGAAGTACTGAGTATTTTCCCTCGAGAATAAGAGCTGATCACTTTAGGTATCAAATGAAATATCCCAAATTGGTAACTACTACTAGAAATCAATACAGTTCAAGATTACACCAAGCATCTTTAAAACATCACTACCACCAACACCAGAACGCTGTTGGTTACAGCAAGGCCTACATGCAGGGAGTCCCACTGCCTGTAGCCCATGACTTTCAAATTACCATACTATGTCTCTGTTTTCCTACACTGGTAAAGCAGAGCTGAAACCTCTATGATATTTTTTGGAAAATATTTCAATACCTTAAGTGAAACATACAGTAACCAAACTACATCTTATCACAGTACTGCAGAAAAGCATTTACCAACATGCTTTAATCAGCTAGTGGATACTCGATTCTGGCACTACATACAGGTGTCCACAAAGAACATCAGCCAAACCCTGCCAAATCTGGTATCTTTTCATCTACTCTATTACAGTTCAATTAACATTTTATAGGAAGCAGATTTAATAATTCCGACAGAGACCAACTGCATAGTATCACAAAACAAAACAGAGAAAACAGGATCAAAATAATTAAAGGAACTATTTGTATTGTGTCCTTGTTAGTTAACCACATTCGGACACTTAACAGTCAGCTAAGAAAACTGGAACAAAGCTAAAAGATTCCTGGACATACAGTGAACTTCATCTCCAGTGAAAGAGCATGTACAAAACCATTTCTGGATACATGGTATTCACAGAGTTAAAAGTGGGGGTGGGGAGAAATCAGCTGCAGAGTTATGACCCAAGTCAAAGTCAAGCTGCTTTTAAAAATCAGTCTTGACTTGCAGGCCAGAAAGGAATTAAATAAAGTTTTGACACAAATTTAAGATGTAGAATGAGAAATTGGACAAAATGACACATTAGCTAGTATTTGAACTGCTTAACTGCGGAAAAGTCATTATTTCCATCTATTGAAAAACAGACCTGTGAAATCTCCAGACATACTAATATGGGCACACATGGGATGATGCCAAAGGACTGAGCATAAACACACAGAGCTGCAGCCATCATCTCCCTGGCTCTGGTCATCACTAATAACCACAGGAGTTAATCCTGTGCAGTGCTTCAAAACAGGCCTTGCAAGAAGTCTGGAAATGGTCAGCTAAACATTGAACAACCCAGGTATAGTTCCTCAAAACATTTTATTCTGAAAACATTTGTAAGAAAGATTTGGGGATGGGTGGAAGATAGAGAGGACATCCTCAGTGACCAGATCAAACAGACAGCAGAGGTTATCTGGGGAGAAGCCCAACTTCAGACTTCAGCAGCTGCAGTAATTTTGGTTCCAGCTGTGCTAACACCACAGCTGCTGCTAAACTTATAAGCAGGAGCAGTCTTTCTTGGCAGCACAATCCTTCCACTAGCCTTTAAACACTCCACTGTGCTCCTCGATCCAAACAGTTTTGTGGCTAGATATGAAGATCTCCAAGAACACTCCTGGCAGTGGGGTATTAGAGAAGCCCAGAAAGCACCTGCTTACCCCTGATAAAACAGCAGCACCAGCTTCCATGCAAATGCTTTTTGGCTGCAAGAAAACATCTCTTTCAGTTTCTGTTTTGTAGCAGTGGCCACAACAGCAGAAGGATAAAGGGCACAAGGCCAGCCTGCCCAAGCCTGGCCTTCCCTCCCTGCAGCACCAGAGGTGTTAGTGGCAACCCCTCCACAGCCATGTGCTGCTCACACCTAACACACATCCTTGTATCTCCTGCTTCTCCAATGTGCACAGCCAGAACAAGTTTTTAATCCCACGAGGGAAACACTCCGGCCTGGGCACCTGTGGGTTACTTCTGAGCTCTGCAGAGCTTTAGTTTTCCAAGAAATCCTAATTTGGGAGCTTGTTTTGTTAGAAATGCTAGCTCGGTTGCATTTATTTTGAGAGCTTCTGAGAATACAATTGGGGTTAAGTCAAAGAGCCCAGATAAATATCCAGATTTCATTTCTCCTTTTTCCCCAGTCAGAAAACTCACCCCTGAACAGACTAAATCTAAAGAGATGTTTTAAATATTACAAAACTCAGAAATAAAAAAGTAAACCAACCAAAACAAAACAAAAAACAAAAACCAAACAAACAAAAAACCAAAACCCACAAAAAGAGCAAAAACCCACCCCCAAAAAAAAAAAAAAAAAAAAGAC
>JANHGN010003641.1:132532-162881 GCA_024605025.1 Megaceryle maxima | reverse complement strand
CTGGTGGCTTCTTGTCCCCTGGGCACTCTCTGCCTCATCTCCAGCCCCCTCTCCACCAACCCCCCCAGGGCCTTTCCAACTGCTCTGCCCCAGCCTGGAGCACCCACATCCCTTACCCCCACGATAACTGGGGCTGGTGCACCCATGGTCTACAGCGTCCCAGGCAGGACAGTGCAGGGTGACAGCAGGAGCTGAGGGTGATCTCCAGGTCCCCACCCCTCCTCAGGGACCCTCACTCCTCCTCCAGGCAGGAGCAGCATCCCCAGCTCAACACCAGAAGTTGCTTTGCACCCCCCTCTCCAGGGACCCCGCGAGCAGGGGGCAGGCACGGTGACAGGATGGGGACATGGTGACAGCGACAGGAAAACAGGAGACTCAGCACTGCCTCAGAGGCCATGTCATTTTTCTTGCTAACAATTTCTCAGCTCGCTGGGGCCCAGCTTCCTTTATCCAATATTTATTGTGGCTTCACCTGCCTCAGAAAAGCACTTTGAGAAACGGATTGAAAGGATTTTCTCTCTCCCCCCCCCCCCCCTTTTTTTTTCCTTTTGTTTCATTTCATATCTACTATAAAACTGATCAAGTGCCTGTTTAAGTGGCAGGCACCTTCCTCCCCAGAGATGACAGTATTTAAATTATTTGTCAAGTGATTCACATTGAAATACACATTATTTATTACATACTCTGCATTTCAACAGCCACTTCCATCTGGAGAGGAAGGCGGTGGGTTAGAAATGCTAATGAATAAAGAGGTCATTATTAATTCACAATTTCTTCTAGTAAAGCAGTTAAGAGTATTTCTAATTTTTGTCAGCTGTCCCTCAAAATCCCCGAGAGTCAACTGTAATTTTAACATTACAGTCTCTCCTTTACCAGAGGGGGATGGATTTTCCTTGCAACAAAAGAAAGTTAAATTATATATGGGAACATTGATTATACAGAGCTCTGTTAAACCCACAAGATATGAAAAGAAGAAGAAAATGAACTCTTTTATGTTCTTAAAAATGTAACTGTCTTGGGAGCTACTTGAAACAAAATCAGGTAAAATAAAATGGAACTTAAGTGCCATTTTAAATAATTAGCCCTTCAATCCTTACAACATTTTTGAGAATGGTTTAGATTTATTTTTGGGCCACCCCCCTTTTATTAGGTCACCTTCCTACGCAGATTTCCTGCTCCAGTATAATGACTTCTAGTAACATGTTACTTAAAAAGATGGGGCAATGTTTCCTTTAATAATGGAGAAATGCTACACTGACAGGCTCATAGAAAACCTGATCCTACAAACATATGTGAAGTTCAGTAAGCCGAATGACACCAGATTGCTAATATGAGGAAAGTTACTCAAATTCATTTAACGTCTGCCAAACATAGGCATAAAATCTTAGTGCTACTGGCAAATTTCCCATTGACTTCAAAAGGGCCAGCACTCTGCTCCTTGAAGCCTTAAGCTTTAGCCAGCCTATAGCACATCTTTCACTCAAAATCAAGTGTTATCCTACTGAAGCAACTTAAAGACTCGGAGCGTATGTGTAACTTAATACTTCCTTCACATTTATTTCCAAACAGAAGATATGGCAAGAATGAGCTGTGTTGCATAAATATCCTTTATTACTGTGTAGGTGCCCGGGGTGTTAAGCTGTGACAATGCCCATTGTGTAAAATCAAAGACGGGCTTTAAATGTTTCCCAACACATCTCCGAAAGGTGACGAATGGAAATGTTTACTATTTGTTTGCTGCTAAGTAGAGAAGCCTCTTTGCTGAGGTCTGAGCAAGGTTACTGACTAAACCACTTTTCATAGACAAACATGAGCTGCAGGTCTTTTTTCCATACTCATAAAGCAAAGAGGCAGCAAAGCAGTCTCTGCCTGGTTATCCTTGAAAGCTCGTATCTTTTCCAGCACGTTGAAGGCTTCAGAAAGGCAGGCTTGCCTCCTTCTGCTTCCATTGTGCAGAGCCTAATTTATAGTCGGAACAAGCGCCTCGCTATAAAAGATCTGCTTCTCCCTGCTTGCTTCCTATTTCCCACAGTTAAAGCAAGTTTCAAATAAAGGATTCACAGGCTTCCAAGCTTACAAATTAGGCAAAGTAACTAACACTCAGAGCACTAGCAAAGACTTTGTATTCAAAATGATAAGTGAAAGGCCTAGAGAAATACAATCAAATCAAAGCAGGACAAAACCTAATGCAGGAAGTCTCTCCAAAGCTGTTTTTAATGTTGCCCATCACAAATACCTTTGATTTGGGCACAAATGTATTTGAGTGAAAACTGGATAAATGCCAGGAGCTGCTTTAGAGACATTCGAAGCTGGAAGAATCTGCTTGGCTAATTGCTTAGTCTGGGCACAGTGTTGTAGTACAACCTATTAAGTGCCTGAATTGCTTAAACTCAGGTTACGCTTTTGTATGAGTTTTGAAAACCTATTTTGATTTAATATTGCTTTAAATAGTGTTACCACACAGCTTTATTTGCTACTTCCTGACAAGTTTTTGTCTCCTCCAAACCCCAGCCTTAACATCAAAATGCAAATACCAACCTCAGTAGTCTGTTATGTATACTTTACTGTGCCCCTTGTGTTATGTTAAAAAGTCTTTGTTTCACAGGCAAGGCACTGCTGAGATCACTGGATGGGACAGAAAAAAAATCAAGGATTGGGTTGCTTCTAGTTTGGAGGAAACATTCAACTGAGTGAAAGTGAAAAAATGAATTAAAACCCCATGACTTCTTGTCTTTCCTAGAAGAATCCACAGCCTAGAATATCTTATGACATACTCTAAAATATTATCTACATTTTGGCCATGGCCCTCTATAAAGAGCTTTTCACCATTCAGTACAAAGAGCCACTCTCACTTGGGGTGATTGATCAGCTCCTCTTTATTTAGAAACAATCTTATAAAGAAAAGGTGTGCTCTGAAAGGTGAGACCAAGTTTGGTATCCTGAAGGTCACAGCTAAAAGCCAATCCTGAGCAGAAGAATAAAGAAAAGTCCACAGCTTTCTGTAAGGAGAGACAGAAAGGGGGAATTACCAGTAACTTCTCCTGTCTGGTCTTCCAGCCTGGTTGGCTTCATCTGACGATGTGGCAAGTGATCATGTATTGATCTACAAAAATGTTTCAGAGGGAACTGCACATTCCTCTCCAAGTGTCCACTATACTGGGAAATAGTGAGATGGTTTTTCAATAAGTGAAACTGTGGCACTTTTTGCTTCTAGCTTGGAAGCATCAGCCTTCACACTTTAAAGCATGTTTTTCTTTTTCTTTTTTTTATAGCATATAAGAAAGAAGGAGAAGGAAGAAAATAAGAAGTAAAATTTTTTTTGAACAATATAATGACTCTGGGATTCTGATCTTAAAAAAAAAAAAATTATCTGCTAGTGCAGCATTCTCAATAAAAGTGTAAGATTATCAACAGTTAGATGACTGTTCCCCACGGTACTGTACACCTGTGGGTATTTTAGCAAAACACAACAGTATGTTCTGCTAATAAATAAATAGATGCTATTCTTATTATGTGCTTGGATATAAAGGATCTGAATTGTTCAGTAAAAAAGGAGGCTTTGGGATAAACCAGACTCATGACCTAGAGAACCTCTAATGTTGCACAGTCGAAGTCAGTCAAAATTGTGTCAGGAGTGGGCATTTAGATGCCATTACACTAATTTCTTGCTGGGAGACTCCTCTCTCTGCTCAAGAGAGGGCAACAAACTGTTTCCCAGCCTGCAGGGAGGTGAGGGTGGTGACGAGGAGCAGTGTCATTGCGTGGAGCTGCTGTCCTGGCTCTCTCCAGTTCATGAGGTGCAGAAGCCCATTCCCCTTCCCAAGGCCAACAGCTCGCCTGGCAGCTGCAGGAATCATGTTTCGCAGGGATTTAGAGCCAACGTCTGCCTTCCGCCTTTCATACATTACCGTGTGGCCTTGAGCAATGATGAATTAAGCTAAGGGAAAAAAACAGCAGCTCTCCCTGCCTCCATCAGGAGACTTAGCCTTCCTAGAAGTTAAGCAACGTGACAGAAGCTTTATACCCACAATCCAAATATAAAATCAAATGAGTCAACATCTCTTTTGCTACCTCCACCCCTCCCCATCAGGGCTGTGCTGCTGGGATGGCTGGGGCTCAGCTGGATGGGCAGCACAGTGAGTGGCAGCGACTTGACAAGTCCAGACACTCTGGTTCTCACTTTGGAGGTTGTATTCCTTTTTGAAATCCTGATTGTGCCCAAACCAAATCGACTTTCAGATAGAAAGGAAGATTGTGACTTTTAATTCTTCAAAAACTATTCCTTATCTTCTTTGCACTTCTTACAAAACAGTGATCCATTTAATACAACAAATGTAACTTTTAAATCAAAATTATCTCCATTCTCTCATGGTCGACAGTGAACCATGTGCGCAGCGAGGCGTGAAGTAAGCAAACAGTTTATCAGAATTTTGGGAGTGCAGGAGCGTGGAAGAAACTTCTGCAAGTCTGTGCCAGGGATCATGTTACTGCAGCAAAAATCTTTGGCATTTTTACACTGCATTTTACCACCTCCAACTGTGTCACAGACAAAAGGCCAGGAAGAGATAAAGGGAAACAGGTGGGGTGAAATAAAAAGCAAGACTGTTCCATTTGGCATGGCAATGATCAGCTGTTTTGTAATAAACCATTGCATTTTGAGGGGGGCTTTATATTATTTTATTGTTGTACAAGGCGATGAATTTATACATTTGCTTACCACCTGCCTCATCTTCTGCTATATCTTCTTGCAGCTGTAGTTAAAAATGCAGGTGGTACTATGTATATGAGGCAAAATACAGTGTAATTTTATCAAAACTCAGAACAAGGCCACTGAGAGCCAACAGTAGATGCTTTTTTGACTATGACACATATTACTTAAACTGTCAGTTTGATTTTTATATTATTGTTCTAAAAGGAAATAAAGATGAAAAAGGTAATCAAAGGCCCCAAAGTACAGTTAAAAATACAGTATGAAAGTTTTGTTAAAGGGAGCAATAACTAGGTAAGCCATAATTCTGGCAGCTTTGAGATAATGATCACTTTTGAAATCTCTGTTGTGAAGACCAAAAGAAAAACATTCTCAGAAGATGTTAGGGCCACAATTAAATACTTGAACAGTATCCACATGGAGATGAGGAGGAGGAAAGAAGAGTCTGTACCACCAATGATTATCTGATGCTATACTACTGCAGTCTTAAATGACTATCTTACGTTTTTAAATAGGTCACATCACTGCTACAGAGAATGCTCAGGCTTCTTTTAGAATGCAACAGCTTTACTGAAATATGTTTTTACCATATGTTTTAATTAAAAATGTAGGTTTTTTATCAAAATAGGTTTTGAGGACTGTCATGGGGATCAATTTATTAAATCAAAAGCAGCAAAGCCAATAAATATAATATCCATGAGAAGAGAAATTACTTGTATCCAACATGTTTGAAATGCCCTGTGCTTTTTCATATTTGTTTGGCTGAAATGTTTACAAGAAAAAAAAAAAAAAAGAAGTTGTGTTAGGGATTTCACACCAAATTTCTGAAATGTGGACTGAGAATGTTGTTAAGATTAAAAATAAGCAAACTAAAAAGCCACTCAAGGGCTGAAGAAAATGCCTTATGAAAGAGAACGTAAAGAGGTCAGTAATTCTTCTTCGCTTGTCTACCAGAAGGCAGGGAGGTGATCTAACTATTCTAAGTGACTTCCTGGGGAGAAAATACTGGTTTTTAAGAGCACTTTAATCGACCAGAGAAAGGCATAACAGGGAATACAGGCCAGATATAATCCAGTTAAAAATAAGGGATGTTTTGAGATGCAATTAATTAATGAAATTAACAGGGAAAATAGCAGATTTCCTACCACCTTACTATAACTGATATTTTCTTATCAAGAATGGATTATCAAGAGAAATTATCATATAGGGATTCTTAGACATTTTAGGGCTGGTTATAAACAGGAATTCAGACTGAGACAGCACTCGATTTAATAGTCTTTTAGGAAAGTTGGTGTTGTGACTCAGTGAACAGAGATTTATATCTGGACCATTTGAGAAAAAAGGCAAGGTAAAACAGAAGCATCTGCGTGTGCATGCATATATATAAATATAAAAATGTTCAGGCCTTCCTTCTGCATTGTAAAGAACTAAATGGCATAAAAAACCTGTTTTTTTAATTTCCTCTATAAACCACATTTAATCTGGGATTTGAGGCTGCACACAGGTGTCCTCTACCAGTATGTGGTATGCATATTTTTCCCTATGTGTCAAATAATATTCAGGCTATAAGCAAACTTTACATTTGGGCAGTAACTCAGAAGCAGGATTTCACACCCTAGGTAATCCATATCCATAACTTCACCTCATATTAAAATATTTTCTTCTTTGGAGTCTCCCTGGTAACACCTGAACTGCAGAGTTCCTGTCCTATGATCCTGACCATGTCCTGACTCCAGACTGGTTCCCACCAAACAAGGTACCCAGGCTCTGAGCCAGGGTCTCTAGGACAAGGATGCATCAGAGCCAGCATTATGCCAGCCCTTCACATTTATCTGACCTAACTTTTAATTGCTGAAATGCACTGAGCCTGATAAGCAATCCTGCTTTTAAAGGGTTCACTGGGGCTGCTCCCCAGAAGACAATGTAATCGCAGACGGTGACACTGAAGGAGAGATCCTTTGAATTTTACAACTCGCCTCTGAAAAATTTCTTCTCTGAACAATTGATCATGTGTCCCACATATGGGTCTTGGGAGGATGAGAGGTATAAACTCCATTTAATATAATCAATACCAATATTCCCCAACATCACAGAAGCTCTATTGCATTTTGGAGCATTACAGGGTGATACAATTTTCAAAATCTAAGCTTCGTCGTCTGTGATAGGGACTCCCTCAGCTGGAGGAAGGCAAATTACATTCGTGTGAGCATGAAGAAGACAAAGGGAAAAATAATGCTTTAAAACCTTCAACAGATGATTCTTTACAACCGGATGGAAAGACTCCGCAAAATATCCCCTCCATTAGTTAATGGTGTTCTCAAAGGATTCGGTTTTATCTGAATGGCAAAATTATTAACTTTTATAGCATATACATTCCACTAACAAATGAAAAACTTGCCAAGAAAGGAATGTGATATTCTACCTGAGTCGTGGCAATGTTTGTTCCATCGGTGACCTCCACAGTCATATTATATATTGACCTCTGCTCTGCATCCAAGGGCTTTGCAATGACAATAGTGCCCACTCCCTTCTCCGCGTCGAAAGAACTATCGTAATTCCCTCCTAATTGTTGCACAAAAATACAATTAAATTAGCCATCTCTGGAAAATTTCCACTGAAAATATTCCTAGAAGTGGGTATATCTGTTTACTGGCATCCATCTGTCTGACTTAGCATACACGGCGTATCTACTGATACTTCTTTGTTAATAACTCATTTATATTTCAAAACACAGTTTGTACATTGGAAAGCAGGTATCATTAAAATGCACTGCAAGAAAAAAATTCTAGCCATATATTTAAATGAACCATAACTGAGTCTAGAAAAAAAATCAAATGGCTATAAGCCCATAAGATGTGTGCCCTTGTTGTTTGGATAATGAACAAGCACAGTTATCTTTTTGTATAAAAATTATTTTAAGAGGGTTTTATTCTGCACATTTTTTTTGTTATTCTCACTGATGCTCATGGGTGAAAAGGCTGTCAACTGAGTCTTTAAAAATGACAGTTATAATAATTTTTTTAAAATGCAAATAGATATTTATTATGTTAATTTCAAGGACAATGATAATTACTGCAGCAAAGGTCAAATTCTACTAGTCCTTTAGGAATTCTTCAAATTGATCTGACAGGATACATATCCTAAATTCCTTTCCATTACAAAAAACCTCTCACAAAGCACTGATCTGAAACTAGTATCCCCTTATCCTGTCACAGACTGAATAATGCAGATGTGGGAAAACCCCTCCAAGTCTCAGGTAGAAGGAAAAAAAGGAAAAAGAAAAAAAGGCCTATTAAAAAGTAAGAGGAAGCCATATATAATTTGAGATTAAAGGGTTACAGTGTTTCTCAGCCACAGCTACAGTTTATAGATTAGAACCACTCATTATATTCAAAAGTAAAGAGGACACTCCCTGATGCAAAGGTGCACCTTACTTGCTCATCTATAAATTGGAATTTATTATGAGCTGAGTCTGAAATTTTTAGAGGCTGGGGACAAGGAGAGGTGGAACACAACACTGCTGACAAATGAACTCTTAAGTATATTCATGACATAGCAATGCAATGCCAGTAGCTAAAGTCTCTGAGAACCCAGCTCCACAAAGCGGAATGGGCTTTCAAACCCCACTGGTTATAACACTTGTGTAAGAGCTGCTCAGACCCTCTTGAGAGTAGGTCCACAGGTAGAAAAAACAACCATTCCATCAACTTAGCACTCGTGCAATATATATAGATATATATTTGAATATATTTGTGAAGTATTATCACAAAATGGCTCTCATTTTAGGGCTGGGGACAGACAGAGAAGCGAAGAGGACAGTGTTCCTTGTTCTACCATCAAGTCTTCTATCTACATGTTTTACTGACCAACAACCGTCATTATTCTCAGAAACTGTCATGCATTTGATGAGGAGAAAAAAGTTTTGGCATTCCAAGAAGTTGAAGACTAGAAGGAGTCACAGTGAAATTGCATTCCTTTATGGAAGGTATCTTCACTTCTCTCTATCTCCTGCACAGGCTATTGCGAAGAAAGCATAAGCTGTAAGAAGCAGTGCTCTGTTCATATCTGCCTTGAAGGCCATTCAGGGATGGGGAGAAGGGGAAGAGGAGTAAGAGCACAGGTGACCTATGCAAAGGAAAGGCAGAATTGTTGAACTTCTGCCCACTGAAATGTTCCAAACATAGTTGTTTCAGATGTGCCATCAGAATTTGCTATGCTGAATACATGTATATACATACATACAGCCCTAAGCCTAATAAATGCAGCTGTGGTTTTCCACTTTTTCACTTACACTGGATCTACTGTGATTTATGGTGGATAAAAACACTACTTATTCCCTAACCTCCTTCTGCAAGTCCAAATTGCACATCTTTCTCAATTGATACATATATATATCTAACACTATTTGACACTAGGAAAAAAGGCATAATTGTTCTTGACATTTAATCAATAGCAAGGTATTTGGATGTTGATCATATCTTCAGTGTTTTGTTGTTGGGTTTTGTTTGTTTGGTTGGGTTTTTAAATGAGTCTGAAGAAAAAGATGCCATCTCCCAATTAATGTTTTAAATTGATTTACTTGAGAAAAATTGTACTATGAAAACCAATTCTGAAAAAAAAGCCTCCTTTAAGAAAAGAGCTTGAGGTTATGCATGGAAATCTCTGCTGAAATGAAGCTAGCCTTGGGACAGTAGGCACTTTACAAAGAAAATCTTTCATACTGATAACCATGAAAACAAAATGAAAGTCTATACTTCAAGATTGGTTGGACACGGTGATCTTAGAGGTCTTTTCCAACCGTGACAATTCTGTGATTCTGTGTGATTCTGTGAAGATGCTTAATAACCATCTTAATGAGCAATCAAAAATTATATGCTATCAACTGTCATACACTTCCAAAGAAACCCTGTCTTTAAAACTTCCAAGAAGTAACACGGAAGGATTAGCAATAAATGTTTTAAATGCCATTCTGCTGCTGGCTTAGAGCTGCATTTGCATGGCACTACGTAGTGTATTGCAAATACCAACTTCTTCAAGTCACTGTCATTAAGTGAAGTATATTTTTCCCCTAAAATAAGAACTGAATCCATTGTACGACGGGTTTTTTATTTGCTATTCACATCTTCCGAAGTGATCTAGTGACAAACAAATCTTCATTGCCAGACACCCCAATCTTGCAACTAACCAGGCAATGCACTTTATTTTACATTGACTCATTTTCTATTAAACAAGGCAGAAACTGCATCAAATACTGAGACAGAGATGCACCAGAGAACATCTTGCTGTGAGATTTCTGATTATAATCTCTTTTGGCGTGAAATCCTGATTTATTCCTGATTCAGCCTGGTACATTTTAACAAACCATGGTCAAATCATAGAATAAAATATTCTAGAATAGATGAACCACTCATCTGAATTTCTGGGACTACTGCCTGAGATACTGGGTCCTGCCTCTCACCTAGAGTACTACAGGCAATCTGGAAATGCTTTGTACTGCTGCTCAGCCTTCCTACATCCTCAAATGAGGTCCTCATATGAAAAATGTTTCTGAAATTGCACTTAAGCACTGAAGACTAATTAACGAATTAGGGATAAATGCTAAACTCTAAGAGTTTTATAGATGTGTTAAGTCTATGCACAGCCTACTATGAAGCACCCGGAGAAGCACCCAACACAATTATCTTTGAAAGATGGGTGCTGGAGGGGCAGAGAGAGAGAGAGAACTTTCTTGTATAAAAACAAACAGGACTCTTCCTTTAAAAACTCCTACAGCTGAACTGTTCTGGGAACTCCACGTGAAACCACTTCCTTCCGAAGGTGCTTGGGTTGAGGTTGGAGGGCTGAGCCCGTAGGAGGTGACAGCTGAGAAGGTGTCAGCTTCACACACTTCTGGGGTACTTGAGGCTGGTTTTTGAAAGCATGCTGCTGGGTAACTAACAATCCTTTTGAAGTGAGCTCATGTGCAGTGCTGTAAGCTCCTGCAGTATCAGTTTTACCAATGTTACTATCGGCCATTTAACATTTTCTTTGATCATCATCTTAGGATGAAAGGGAGCTTAAGAATGATGAAATTTTGTTCAGCTGCTCCATTTCATTAATGAGAATTTCTATTACTTATTCCACTTACCAACATATGGCACATGCTTTCCTTTATATTCTCTACTAAAACCTGCTCTCAGATACAAGATATGTAGAAGCTGTCTTTGCTCATGTGCTTACAAGTGCACTAGGAAGGAAATATTTTAAAAGAAGATAATACATTGTGAATTCTTCAGGCACTTTGGGAAAATCAACGATAAAGGAGGCAAGATGATGAACTGGCAAGTTGGCTAGACAGGTTGTCCTGAGAAAGTATTTTAACACTGAATGACCTCAGAGGGATGTGGATTAGCTGTTGTTTGTAATACCATTGCAAGCTAAACTGTAATGCTGATAAATCTTCAATACAGATTAAAGACTTCCCTTAAAATACTCAGATTAAATTGAAGCATTTAAGAGTGGGTTTTCATGAAAAGTCCACATCTACTTGCAATACCATCTTTGAATGAGAAGATTTATCATGTTGGGATGATATAAATTCATCCCAAAGTGCTTTTTCTCTCTAATTGACTGTTAAGATTCCCAAAGACACCTAGCAGAGACAGTTATGTCTACTCTTGGACATGTGAAGTTAAGTGATTTCCACACTTACTGTCTTGATAGTGGTATTAATGCTCTTGCATAAGCCCTGTAAGCATTATATTTCTACAATTAGGATTATTTTTTTATGTTATCTTAAAGCATATTATAGTTTACATAGGATTTTCCAATATAAATCTATCCAATTCAAGCTGTTATCAAACATGGGACAGCTGTAGAAACAGTCCCTATTACAAACCATCATATTAGCTGGCTTTTACCACAGCTTTGTGACTCCTTCTAGCACAGTCTTAGTTTTCAATTTAACAACTGGTATAGTATGGTCAAGAAAGAGATCTCAGGAAATTGAACTGAGACACCTCTGAGCTGAAAGAATCTAGGTTGTGTTCCTGGTACAGAGTAGCCTTCGTTACATTTTCCAGCCAAATCTGGAGTGTTACCTTCATTCTTAGCTTGTTTCTTGCCTTTATAGTCACTATGAACATATTTTTCTTCTGACTAAAGTCCTGTATGCTTTGGAAAGAATTAATTTTTCTTGTAATAAAAAATCAGGTTTCAAATAATAATAAAAAAAAAAAAAAAAGCACTGAACCTTTCATGACTAACAGGAGAGGATCTTCTGATGTAAAGCTCATCACTCATTTGGTGTAACAGACAGGCCAAGGAAAACTTCCTGAACTGCTTTAACGGGGTTTCTAGAGGTCAGCTAGAGAATTTGCCTAAGGCAAGATAAAAGTGCAGCTCTTTCATTCCTACAGAATGTGAACTCTGCATCTCTGTCTCTTTTGAACTTCAATGTTGGGGTTTTTTTTTTTAATTTTTATTTTCAAGCATATTCTCCTTATATTTTGAGTATTGCATTTGCTGTGAGTAATTTCTGGTGTTTTTTATAGATAAGGTTCCGTTTTGGGAAGATGGTGAGTGTCCCTATGTTCCTATCAGCTGCTGATACACAGTTTAAGATGGGACTATGCTGCTGTGAGAAATTATTTTCTCATCTGAGAAGAAAACACATCAGCAAATCCAAAGGACTTGAAGCAAATGAATCCCACATGAGGGCCTTTTCCTCTCTTTTCCAGTGGAATGATACAGAACAGTGGGATTGGTGACTGATGACTATGGAGAATCAGACTTGTTCAGTCTTAGATACAAAGATGGATCATACTGAACTCTGGAGGACATCCCCAAATCAAATAACAGCTAAAACTTGGCAGGAGTCTTTCTTCAGTGGTAGGCAGCAAAGACCACACATGCTCCATGTTCAAACAATAAAGCCAGGGTATACTGAGATCTCACAAAAGTCTCATTTAGCCTACCATGCCATGGTGGACGAGTGGAGAAGATGAGAAATACAGCAGATGATCTAATTAAGAGAACAGACCTCTAAAGAAACACATTTTCTCAGGGCAGAGAAGATTCTTACTTGTCTTGTCTGAAAGTAAACTAACAAGAAGGACAGTGATGATAAATTGGGCCAATTGCTACAATTCTCACATTGCTCAGAGTAGAGAATCAGAGGAAAACTCAGAAATCGAATTCCACCCTGAAACCTTGAGTCTGAAATGCTGCTAGGATTTTGAGGAAAAGAAGCAAAGGCAAATTTTCCAATGATTCTGTTTTCAAAAAAGATGAAATAAACTTAGCAATTGCTTCAAGAAATACAAGCTAAACTACAGACTTTGTTAACATAATATATATTAGTAATATGATGTGCAAATATTTATTCTTTTGTATACTATATTATGTTAAGAAGAAAATAACGCAGACTGAATTTTCAGATAAAACTACTGTAAGGAGAGTCAAAGTATTGAGTTTGCTGCTAAGAAGCTGAAGTTAAGTGCATAAAAAGCAGAGAAGAAACCAGAAAGGTGTTTTAGAGAGTTCTCAGAGAAGATAATTCAAAGGAGGCTAAGGAGCTACATGTTTTTGACATTAATGAAGATTTTCAGCACTCTGAATTAAATGGACAATTCATTAAAATTAATAGATATTAAAATTAATGCCATTTAAGCACCCTTTATAAAAAGTTCTGATGTGTTTTTAAAGGTTGGCTGCTCTTATAAAGGCATAGGCTGGGGAAGGAGGAAAGATAGAGGGAGGCCTGTTTGGAGAATCAGAGAGATGTTGTGCAACATGCTACATAAGCAAAAACTAGCACCATGCAGCTTAGCTCCAGTGTCAAAGTAGTCATCACACCATTCCCACCACTAACAAAGGAAGAGACAGAGGGCTCAATTTACCTGGGGCAATAAAGATCTCTGACTTATTTTTGAGTTCCCATTGAAAATTAGTTTCTCATAAAGGACTGAGTAATTTTAACACAACTGAAACAACCTGTTTCCATGTCTTTCACATTGTGAGATCTGCATGAATGGAGAATGGCGTTGAATGCAGTCTGAAATCAGAAACCAGGTTTGACATCTCAACCATTCCCAATTAAACAAACAAACAAACAGGAAGCATCCTGTTCCTCTCTAGATCTTGGAAGAAAGATGATCTCCCTGCTTGCAAGGCATTTTCCTCTCTTCGAGTTGATTAATTCAGAACTTAAATAGTTATTTAAGGCATATATAATTTAGGTGCAAATTAGATGCTGAAGTTAGGCAGACAGAACACTATACAGCCATACTTCATCTGCCCTGTCTCCTTTTTTTTGTAGCTAGGAGAAAGTGCATGTTCTGCATTAAAAAAAGAGGTCCTCTGGAATTCCAATGCCCATTTAGTTTGAAAAGGTCATAAACATAAAGGTCAAACTGCAAACTATATTAAACCATGCCTCTACACAAGCCTTCAGGGGCTTTTCTTGGTATTATTGTGAACAGTGCACGGAGGTCCAAAGTCACAAAATACCAGATGGAGCAGGATCAGGTCTAAGTTTTACAGCAGCACAGAAACCATCTCTTGCATCAGCAGTCCCATACAGCTTTCCATACATGACAACTAACTTCTACTAATAACCCATATCTTTCACTGTGCTTATCATCACTAGATCTCAATGTTCCCCCAAAAAGAAAGTATAATTTTTTTAATTTTTTTTTTTTCCCCAAAAATTATTGAGGATGTTGAGGAACAATGAGAAAAAGGGGTTTTCAATACTAACACTGATTAAAGACAGTAAAGATAAGCTAAATACACAGTGCTTTGTCTCTAAACCTCTCACGGTGGGTTTTGTCTTTGCACTTTGTATACAACAAGGTCTTCTGCATGCCCAAGATTTTTAGAGATTCCTATTGCATACATGTGCTGTAGCTAGTTCTACTATTTATAACAGCAATAATATTTAATGACAACATGCATATGGTAACAGTACCAAACTACATGGTCAGGGTCACCAGTTTCCCATTAAGCCTACAGAAGTTCTCTCTCCATGAGGAGCTGCAGCCTATAGGGAAACCATTACAGTTGTTTAGCTAGCAAAAATCTTCTAAACCATTTGAACTATTTTAGCCATAAAGGTCACATTAAATGACAAATTAAAGGATTAAACTTGATAATGCTCTCCCTGTCATCTCTGTTTGGTAGGCAAAAATGAAGTATTATTATAAGAAGTTGCTCTACTGCAAGTGACTCTAATAATGTAGAAGAATGCAGTAGAAGAGTGGGGGCTTCTCTCAGTGCTTAACACAGGCAGCATTTTAATGAGAGCTGGTGAATTTGCCAAGGGACGGACCAGAAGACTGCAAAAGGCAGAGGAGTCCAGCAAAAGGTTCAAATGGGGAAAAAGTGTCAATAACATCAGTAAATAAGGAAATTCAGGGTCAGTGAGGATGAGGAAGGGAATGTAAATGTTAGCTAATAAATTGCATGTAGCGTACTGACGCAACCAAGGGGATGGGAGGAAAACTGTAGGAAACATATGCTATCCTTCCTCAGCACCTAGCAGGAGCCCTAGAAGATGATAATAGCTTTGCGTTTAATTTTAATGTGACTGGCACATCAGAATCTGTGCTACAAAGAGGAAATGTTGCTGCTTCTGTCTTTCATCTGCACAAATTGGCAATAAAAGGTAGATGAAAATGAGTCTGACAGACCCTTTCTCTTGTGGTCCTTGTCCTTCCTGTTGACTAAACCCATCTGCAAATAGCTATGCAGAAATGGGAGCCAAGCTCAACCCCTGTACATAAAGACTGCTGATGCACCCTTTCCACTAAGTCTGTGGTGAAGGCTTTTTGTTTCTGTAATCTTTCATAAATTATCTGCTTTATAACCTGTCATTTAAATAACACCGCTTTGGGCAGAGACAGTGTTTTACATCCAAAGGTACAGAAACATCATGTACAAGTATCTGTAAATATAAAGTAGCTTTGCAGGGTCATTGTGCTGCTGGAAGTCTCATTTTGGAGATGTTATATTAAATTGCATAACTGAATCTGCAGTATAAGTGGGGAGATAAGGCTTGGGAACACTGACTCCCATTTCTCCACTGCATCCAAGTGAGACCTTCTACTCTCTGTTTTTTTGGCAGATACACCCTTAGTGGCATTTCCCTGTGATGTTAAAACCATTACTTTTATGGCTTCTCCTCCTCTTTAAGGATATTTCTCTCTCCCTATTTTTATAAGCAATTTCATGTAAGGCAATTTCGTGGTTGAAATTTCACATCAAAACACATTTCCTTTTTTCAGCTTGCATTCAAGACAAACTTTTGGTGGCTCCATTTGTAACCCATATGTTGATGCATCCCATTCTGTTTCACAGTTAAATGGATGGCACTGGACTGTGAAAAGTTTGAATTAATTATTTGTGATAAACTGGGGAAAATCCGTGAATAAAATGATAATAATTGGACACAAATACGGTAAAAGCTGTCATAGAAAGAAATGCAGCACATCCATGTGTCGCATCGCATCCTGTCACAGGCACTTATGAAAGATGTAATATAAATTGTCTCAAAAAACTTGCAAAAATAAAAGGCAGCCTGGATAGTTGTATTTTAGCAAATGTGTTTGCACTAAGGGTACCTTCTGTTGAACAGTTCTGCCCACAAGCTGTCTGTAGAATATAGAACATCTCTCGAGCATGCTTGCCACCTTGAAGCAGGGCAGTCGGAAGCAGAAAAAAAAGAACAGAATGCAGAAAAAAAGGTGAAGAAAGAGAGAAATGAGGGACAGCAAGTCTAAGTACCATCAATACATTTAGAAATGAGATTAGCAAAGTATGACAATAGAATTTAAATGACAGACAACATTAAGATTGCAGTAAATAACATAGTATGAAAAAAAAACAATTCAGCCATACAGCGCTCTTTTTTTCAGCTTAGCTAAGGAGTCATAACAAAAGCAGGAATATTATTACTATTGTTATTGCTATATTAAAATAGCATTTTCATTTCAACATTACAAAGGCACGTTTAATTTGGGGGCAGACACTTCATGGTTAGTTTTCTTGCTCTCAAAACCACACATCCATATGCTTCGCTTCTGAAGCAACCTCCTCACGCCACTGGCTCCCAACTTACCAACAATATCAAACCAGAGAGGAATGTTAGATGGCTGCACAGAGACCACCCCGACAATTTCTGTCACTTTATCACTCTCCATGACGGTGAAGTTGTAAAAGGGTTCATCGAAGGTCAGGGGCACGGGTGAGGGCGCAGGCTTTTTTATCCACTCAATATGGAGGCGTGCAGTTGAGTATTTTTGGGGCCGGCCATTGTCCACTGCTTTTATCTGGCAGGTACAAAGAAAAGAGGACTCAGACTGAGCATCCCAGCTTGGCAGTCCAGTCCTAATTCTATCGCATGATGATGATTGCTTGGAAAATGGCCTTTGTAATTCTCTACGTGAAATCCCATGAAAAAAGAGGATGATAATTCTTATTTCTCAGTTCTCATTTTTTTCCATCACACTTTGACTGTTCACTGAAAAGACTGATTTTAAACTGAAATGTTTTGTTTTAGAATTGCTAGTGTGAGGCCTCCTGGAGATGCAATTCAAGCACTCCCCACAGATCCTCCTCTCTAGAACCAGTTTCCCTCTCTGATTTCATCTTCCACCCAGTTGTCTCCTGCAGCAAAGCTGGGAGCTTTATAATGACCCTGTGGGATGTCATGAACTTGTGAGATGTTCACCCAGACCATGTTTGATTGCTTTTAAATGGCATCTGTATTGCAGATAAGACTGGTATTCCTTATATTGCCTTCTCCAGGATCTTTAACTGAGATAAATATGTTTCAGATCATTTCCCGCATTCTCCAAAACAAATATAATTTAAAATTTTGCCATATTTATTTTCCTTTCTTTCTTCTCTCTGTAGTGTTCATTAAGAGTTGCCC
Source organism: Megaceryle maxima (assembly GCA_024605025.1). Lineage (NCBI taxonomy): Eukaryota > Metazoa > Chordata > Aves > Coraciiformes > Cerylidae > Megaceryle > Megaceryle maxima. The sequence goes on along the minus strand of JANHGN010003641.1, from coordinate 145,260 downwards.
AGCTTGGTGCTAATTCTTTTTATTATAATGTTCCCTAGAGGGATGGATGGGCTCAATATTTGCCTGGCATGCTTTATAGCTTTAGCACAGCAAAGACAAGATGAGCAGCAACAAACATTGGGCTTGAGGAAAAGGAGAACATCAGTTACAAAATGAGTGCTTTGTTGAATAATATCAATGTTGATCAGAGTGTTTTTCTTTTACAATTAAAGGAAAAATTTCTAGATATGTAGGACCAATGGTGTAAATCTGCTGTTACTATGCCTGTTAAAAATGGGAAATAGTGTCCTGAAATACCATACCACATTCATTTTTTTCTCTGGAAATGTGTTAAGTGGGTTTGGTGCTAACACTCATCACCCTGCTCTGTTCAAGATGGGCACCGTAGTGAAAAGATGCTGAATGTGTGATGAGCATTTTAAAGGTAGAAAACCTTCAGCTATTGCATTATAATAAGGGCCAGATCCCAGCTGTGACTTCCAGCTCTGCACAGAGAAAGGCACTCACTCAGTGTGTTTGGATTACTGATTACTTGATATTTCTCAACACCTTGATATTTATCAATCTTCCTGTCACAGTTTCCAACCCTATGAAAGTAACCCAACAGAGACCCACTACTGTAAGTGACGTAATTTTCTTTACTATAGGCCAGACTGTGGACCTTTGACATTTTTTTTGTCAACTCCTTAACTACAACTCGTTGGCTTATTGCTGTAGACGAAGACTGCACATTCAAGACTGATACTACTTGATATCAACACCACCATCTTGTATTCCTTCTTTCTATGACCTTATCCATATGGTATGAATTCTGGCAGAAGTATTTTGACTGAGACTTCTTTTAACTGAAATTTCTGCCATACTTAGACTCTTTAATGTGGTGAGAGGGGTACTACAACATAGATTACACAGTAGTCCCCCTCCCTGAAGCCACCTAACTTGGACAGTATGAAGACCTTTCCATGAGGGCAATCAACCATTTGTAGCTGTATCTGCCCAGTTCAACATACAACAACATGTTGAACAGACAACAATTTTAAGAGCAGACAAGCTCTAGGTCTTCATTTCTGTGTATTTAAGGCAACAATTTTCACCAACAATTTACACATTGACTGAACAGTCTGAGAATAGTTCACTATGTGCAATAGCACAAATGCTCTCTCAGACTAATTTTTTTGACAGTAGTTGCACATGAATACCAGATATCTGAATACAGTCAGATCCTACATATAGGTCATATATTAAACACAATCATCTATCACTCTTTAAACAAGACAGCCTATTTAAAAAAAAAAAAAGTTAATTATTAAAAAAAAAAAAGGGTTTATATGTCAATGAAAGAGCACTTACTGTTAAAATGTCATAACTCCCTGCTGTGAACTGCTTTCTGGAAGAAACCATCCCTGTTTTGGGATCAATAAAAAATTTCCCATCATCATTTCCATCCACAATGCTGTACGAGATTTCTGCATTAGGGCCTTCATCTTTGTCAAAAGCAAAAGCCCTGTAGATAGGCTCCCCTCTTTTCTTACGGTCCCGCTCTGGCAGCTTGATCTGATAGACTTTCTCTGGAAACTGAGGTTTGTTATCATTCTCATCCAGAACCTGGACCACCACCCAAACGGAGGACTGCTTGGGAGATGTTCCCCCATCTGAGACGGTGACCTGAAAAACACCAGTAGAGGTTATTCTGAATGGATACAGTGAAACTTCATAAAGTGGATAAAAACATAAACCATAAGGAAACTCCTTAACCTGCACTTTGCAAAATCTAGTATGTACACAAGATGTTTTAACTATAAACTCACTGTCCAACTCCAACATGCCCACAGTAGCAAATACAGGAATCCTCAAGATTTTTCACTTCAGAGATAAACCCAGAATGGGGAATCCGTGTACTAGGAATCTATTTCTCAAAACCTGATATTCTTTTATCTCAAATTCTGTGAGTTTATCTCATAAGAGAGAACTGGAATTAACCCATTAAGCAGGATTCCTGGGTTGTTTTTTTTTGCAAATGCATTTTAGTTTCTTCAGTCATGCAATGAATTTGAAAGATGCACTTCTTCTAAAATCCTAAAAGAATCTCTGTCATTTTTTTTCCATTAATTATTTAGAATTTCTTAAACAAGAAAAGGATTTCTGTCAGTTCTTCTCATTCATTACCTGAGATGTGACAGCTCATTAATTCCAAAACTGCTTTATATTATTGTAAGGGGCACAGAGAGGCAGGTAACAAAAAACTACGGCTGTACTGTGTAAAGCTGCCAGAGACACATAAGAAATAAAATCTTTGAGACAAAAGTTAATTAGTAATTTAGTTTTAACTTAAACAGAATTTCTAATAATATTCAGTCTGAAACATTGTGAAAATGAAATGATCCAAGATCAACATGCACTCAAGAGATTTAGTAATATGCCTTCAAAATGCAATCAATATGTTTCAAACCTCTCCCTCAGTATTCCAATTGCATTTTTTAAAGAGAAAGGAATAAGGCAGAAAGTTATTTCTGTTTGCATGAAAGAAGTTCAGATCTCACTTTTAGCTACATATGCTAACATGCCAATTCCCACAGTAGCAATTTTTGATGGTAGTGAGCCAAGATATTGCATACTCTTTCCTGTTCATACCGATCACTGCACATCAACTGCTTTGCTGGTTAACTCCTCAATGCTTCATTTTTCCTTAAATATTTCTGTGTTCCCTTGCAAATCATACAGTCCTGATGTCCAGTCCATAAGCAAAGCAACATTTTCTGTGAATATTGTCCTTTGCCATTGTCCTCGCCACATGACAAGGAGTCTAAAGTTAGGGTGACTGACTTAATACTGAGATCATCAGGAAAACCACATTTTCTATGAAAAAGGTAAAAGGACCTTTTCCATTTCCTGTATTTAACTATACTTTTAAAAATTGATGCAGTGGAAGGGAGCAGACTGACAGCCTTAGGTACTGAAACTCCTTAATTAAAGAAAATTAAATGGTATGACAATATATAGTGGCAATGTAAAATCCTCCAAGTTAGCCCATAACTCATTTGAAGAGTGGAGCCTGTCTTCCCAACAACATATATTAGCCTCAGGCCTGTCTCTCCTAAAACTGTCACCAGGGTTGGCAATTAGCACGTGTTGGGAGCATCGCCTCGTGACAGGGATGACCGTCTGCTGAGAGCCAGACGGGGACCATCCCCATCCTGCAAAGCCACCAACGCGCCATCTGCCAGTCACCGGCAAGGGGGTGCGAGAAGAGGACCCGCAGCTCATTACCAGTGTACTCAGCCATCCAGTTCCCACTCAATACACTTTCCAAAATAGCATTTACAATGCCAAAAGGCTGCACACATGGCTGCAAATCTGCCTTTCAACCTGATGAGAGCAACACCGCCGGGGATCTCAGCTTCTCCACTTTACCACGCCAGGAGGACTTCAGTGCTTCTGTAGCAAACAAAAAGCCAATTCTACCTGTTCTCCTATTACAGGCTTTCAGCAATAAACAATTTTTGCCCTACTTATCGATGCTGATCCCCTCGATTTCTGTTCTGCTCTGGTGCAACCTGCAAAGCTCTCAGCAAGAGCACAGGTTAACAAAGAAGAACCTTTTTCAGTATTTCTGCTGACTCCACAGATAAAATAGTCAATGATGCTAGCTAGTGCAGGCTGTAGTGAACAAAAATAATCACAGACATCCTTATTTAAATGCTAGTCAAAAATACTAACAAAATGCTTTTTTGGGGGGTAATATGCTTAATGCACAGAAAACAACAGCAAGATTCAGGAAACTCTTGTTTCCTGAACAGAACATCACTCAAGTTTTTAAAAAGAAAGACATTTCCTTCAACCTGCTAGCAAAAGTTGGGCAGAGGGGAGACTAATGAAGTTTAACAAGGCCAAATGTGGAGTCCTGCACCTGGGGAGGAATAACCCCATGCAACAGTAGAGGTCAGGGGTTGACCTGATGGAAAGCAGCTCCTCGGAGAAGGGCCTGGGAGTCCTGCTGGACAAGTTCACCATGAGCCAGCAGTGTACCTTTGAGGCCAAGAAGGCCAATGGTATCCCAGGGTGCATTAAGAAGAGTGTGACCAGCAGGTAGACAGAGATTTTCTCCCCCTCTATTTCACCCTAGTGAGGACACATCTGGAGTATTGTGTTAAGTTTTGGACTATGCAGTTCAAGAGAGACAAGGAACTACTGGAGACAGTCAAGCGGAGGGCTACAGAGATGATTAGGGGACTGAAGTATCTTTCTTACAAAGGAAGGATGAAAGACCTGGGTCTATCTAGCCTGAAGAAAAGACTGAGAGGGGATCTTATCTATATCGAAAGGGGAAGTCAAGAGGATGAGGACAGTCTCTTTTCAGTGGTGCCCAGTGATATGACAGAGGGCAACAGGCACAAACTGGAACCCAGGAAGTTCCACCTGAACATCAGAAAAAAAACTTCTTTACTATGAAGGTGACAGAGCATTGGAAGAGGCTGCCCAGAGAAGCTGTGGAGTCTCCTTCTCTGGAGATACTAAAAATCTTCCTGGATGTGTTCCTGTGCAAGCTGTTCTAGGTGAACCTGTTTTAGCAGAGATGGACCAGATGATCTCCAGAGGTCCCTTCCAACCCCTACCATTCTGTGGTTCTGTGATTCTGTAATCATCTACAAAAGAAGGTAGGAGGGGAGATAAAATTTTACAACTACTAATGATAATAAAATGTCTGAAAAACACAATGGTATAAACAGTCAAGTAACTATTATAAAAAGCTACTTAAGTCAAAAGATGGCTCAAGAAGCAAAGCCATCCTCCTGTCTTACCCAGACAGTCTCACAGTTTGCTAGGTTACTGCTGAAATCATGACTACCATGGTGTTGTGGCAGTAAACACGTGCATGCATTTGTTTGTTTTCGTAAGCTCAAACTTGTGGGAAATCCATTCAATAACAGAAAAGTTGCACTGAAAATATTTGCTGACAGCTAATTTAAAATAGTAATGGCTATAACACAGAATGTCAGCTAATTGAAGGAAATTAACACAGAAGGCCTGAAGTTATTCAGTTCTACTACGTCTAAAACTTTATGTCCCTAGAGAGGAAAATGTTATGTACTAGCTAAGCCTTTTTCCCTGGGTGACACTCAAAACTTTTCAAAATGACAGGCTCCAGCTCTTTTTGAAAAGCTCTGAGTGCCAGACACGGGAGCTGAAGTGTGAGTTAAGGCTCTGTCTTTGCAGGCATGTAAATTAATTAATTAAGATGCCCTCACACCAGTGGTGTGATCATTTCCCTAACTGTCAATCTGTGCCTCAGCTGACCCCTCTTTTCTGCTTCATCAGCCTGACCCCAGCCTGGCTTTTCGGATTCCAGCTATAAATGGTAAAAGAGCTGCAAAAATTTCCTCTGCCCTTACAGAAAAAAACCCCTAAACCTTCATGACAACACATTAAAATAAAATAACAAATTGCTGCTAGTTCAAAATTGTTCCCAGACAAAAATGGGGAAGACTGCAGAGGTTCTTCACCTCACTACTCTACAAATACTTTTTCCATCAGGACACTATCACACCAGCACTTAGGGGCCCATCTAACCAGTACAATTTTGATTCAAACATTACCACAGTTCTCAGTAAAACCCTTAAGCAGATGGAAATTACAGTGAAAAGTAACCAAGGAGGGGAGGGAGGCTGGGACATTTGCAGGACAAAGATACAAAAGCTCATTCACAGCTGGTATCTCTGGAAATGTGAAAGGCAGATGTGTACGGCACAGCAGAGGACAGATGTAATTCAGGACCAGTGAGGACCTTTTGTTTTGAAACCTGCAGATGGCATAGTAGGGAAAAAAAAAAAAAAATAGAGCAGGAAGGTGATATATATGAATGACAGACTGTCTCAGTATACGCTTGTCAAGATGTGCCATCAAAAACCCAACAAAAGATGAATCTTGTAGTAATGAATATGGGGAAACGATGAGAACCAGAATGAAAGCATTCCCAAAGACGACGAATGGCTGCTTGGTCAGCATGTGCTTTCCTAAATGCTGAACATCCCCTTCATCTACATGATGAGTTTGGTATCCAGACACAAAGGGTGCAGACCTGCTGCTTCTTGTCCATGTGCAATACGGCATAGGTCAGCCAGCTACTATCCCCTCTGCCTCTTTGGGGATCTTATTAATGTTTACAAATATCTGAAAGGTGGGTGTCAAGCAGAAGGGGCCAGTCTCTTTGCAATCGTGCCCTGTGATAGGACAAGAGGTAATGGTAGCAAACTGAAACACAGGAAGTTCCACCTCAACATGAGGAGAAACTTCCTTCACTGTGAGAGTGACAGAGCACTGGAACAGGCTGCCCAGGGAAGTTGTGGAGTCTCCTTCTCTGGAGACTTTTAAAACCTGCCTGGATCTGTTCCTGTGTGGCATGCCCTAAGTGTTTCAGCATTGGACTCAATGATGTCCAGAGGTCCCTTCCAACACCTACCATTCTATGATTCTATGGCCTTCTGGTTATTGCTGCTCAGGCTGTGTCAACACAGCCTAAACAGAGGATATGACAAATGCACCATCTGCGCTATATCCCGAAGCTGGGATGTAGTCATGAAACCAGCTGAATTTTGACTCTCTGACCAATTATACAAAGGGTTGGTCCATTCACAAAGGGTGGAATATCTTAAAAAGAATGTGATGACATGTTTAATGGGGTCTGATGACATAAGACAGCAAGAATATATATCCCACTTTCATGGTGAAGTCCTAAGCATCACTGCTGTTTTCCTACAACCTACAGACAGTTCCACTACACTTTTCTTCATAAAATGAACATTTTCTGTCAGTAATCTGCATTTACCTGGTGGCTTTAATGTTTATGACTTTACTGACCTATGTCAGACAATACATATTTAGGTATTGGTTACCTGGAAATTTCTTTCCTATAGTAACAAGATTCACACATCCCTTATAATGCTTCATTTGTGGGCCAGGACAAGAATTCCTGAAATTCTCTCAACTTACACCAGATATGCTTTTTTGAAGAAAAACACAATAAAATATCTCCTTCTGCACAGTATGACAAATTCAGTATAATAACAGAACTTTCAAAATCCAAGTAAGACAATTCCCTCTTCTTCTGCAGGATTCACTTCAGTAGTTTTGGCTTATAGACAGAATACTACCTTTCCTACAGGACTTTAAGATACTCTTCCATATTCATGTTTATGTTCAAGTCCACAGATCAGCTAGAAAATTATTTCCATAGCAGTGGACCTTCTCAGTGAAGACCAAGGTCAGCACTAACTGTTAACATACAACAGCTGAAATGTTAGATATGAAATCTTCTTTTTATGACCATGGAGGAGGCATGGAGAAGATGTCTACTGCAAAAGTAAAACACAGCATCACTAAAACACAGCATCAATGCTGGTGACAAAAATCATTTAGCCTTCAGTCACTCTTCCTATGAACTGGACCGTGACACTTAAATGAAGAAGGTTTAGCTCTTGATTTTTTTTCAGAATACGAATGCAACTGTGAAGACCACCATCCTGAATTAAAAAGCATAATATTGAGTCTCATTAACAAAATCTCATGACTTCCAAGATAATTATTAACTCAGCTGGAGAGAGTACGAGCAGGGATCTTACTTCAACAAGTATAACAAGACAATCAGCAGGTGTTTAATGTGAATTATCAAACCTCAAGAATAAGAATCTTCTTCCATATCATTCCTTGGCAGGAGGAATTACTCAGCCTACCCAATTTTCACGTTAAGAGGAACTGCCACATTATTGTCATTAGCATTGCAAAATGCTGAAGATGCCATATTTGCTTGTTTATTTTTGTTCGTGTGATAACTGCTTAATGCAAAATGAACAAGTTGAGATGCTTGCATCTCATCTGATGAGTGTGCATAATGAGGTTTTCAGGTAAAAGTCTCTCTCTTCGCCCAACCAGAAATGCCAATTTTGCTTCAGAAAACTTTAGAAAAGAGAGAATCTGGTTGAGTTACTGGAGACAGAAAAAATGATTAAAGGGAGCCTGAGAGCTGAGGCATACCCCCGCTGTTAGTGACTAATGGGTTTGTTTCTTCTGCCAATGAGCAAACGAGCTGTAATACCTATTGTAAAGAGTCTCTGGAATTCATCCCAAGGAAGAGAAATAAAAGACTATAAAGGAGAGCTCACTGAGGGATGAACGGAACTTTAAAGTCAAATACACTTGAATTACTGTCTCTGCCTACTTCAGAGAGAGACTAAATTTGCAGCTAAATTCTTACAAGGAAATACTTTCCTGAAATGCATGATATTACTGAACTATATGTTGTAATATTGCTACAAACTGAAGGCAGTATAGCTCAAAGATATAGAGGAGAGTAAAAATAAATGGTATGTAAGTTGCTATTTTTTTTAGTTCAACACAAATACTGAGTTAGTTGTAGCAATCTAGATGCCTTTCTTTCTAATCTTTTATTTGGAAGTTATGGAAAAGAAGTGGGCAGCTGTTTATTTCACTTACTCTAATACAATGTAGTGCTGTCCCAAAAGACAAATTATTTAAACACATCTTTTAGGAAAGAGTGCCAATCATATCAGTATGTTCCATCTTTCCTTTACAATGTACTCACCTGGGAATTAATGTTTTAAATCATAAAAAAACCCCAAAACCAAAAAAAAAACCCAAAACATTCACTCTGGCCAGTTATGAGAAATAAATAATTTAGAGTACATTTTAAATACAGATTATTACTGACACAAACACTCTAGGTGGCTGATTAGGAAAGTCAATGGCTTCCAGCCATACTCAAGCTAGAAAATGATGCATAATGGTCTGTTATACCACTTGAGAATTAACGATGACATCAGGTAATTTCAACGCTGCATTGCCAAAAGACAGGAAGGAAGGCAGGCTTTTTTCATTTGGATTTAAACGCTCCCTGCAGTATCTACAAACCTAAATATTATGGAAGAAATCTCAGAGGCTTCAAATCTTAACTTTTGTCAGACTCACAGTACTGAGACCAGTAGATGATAACCAATTGAGCTGGTAGAATGAAATAGTAGAATGGGTGACTTAAAGGTCCAGAACTACTACTACTACTACTATTATTACTCCAACTACAACCTTTATTCTGTGTCATACTTTATTCTATGAAATTTTTAAAAAATTTAAACAGTAAGTGAGTCATAAACTTGGAAATCAAACTTAAGACTTATCTTTAGTAGCCATACAGGGAAGGTTCTGTACAGCTCTTGACAGTGACTCTCTAAAAGAAAAATAGTAATTTTCCATCGGCATTACTTTTAAAGTTCATTACAGCTTGGAGATCCTGTCAACCTTTGTGCATCAGGCTATATTTATAGTCTTCCTCAATCAATACAGGCAAAGATAAGTGTAGAACCAACCCTTATTCCATTAAATTCCCAGGCCAACAGAGCAGCCTGTTAAAAGAAACTCCTTTAGGCAATCTCAGAAAATATCTTCCCCTACTTTTCACTGAGTATAACCTCCCCCCTGCAACTACAGTCCTCAGGAATGTCAAGCTCATATAGTTTTAATTTTGACAGACTGCGGATAAAACTTTGCCCAGAAGTCAGTCTAAGCTGATCACTTTCCAAGTCCAAATGTGCCTCCTACTTGCATTGGTGGAGTTAAATATGGAAAATCTTCACCTCTACTGACTAACAGTAGTATATATTCACTTACTACTCAGCAGAAATTACGTGGTAAGAAAAAGCATTGCTCAACTACAACTTTTCCTGACCATCTAGGTGATAACAGACTATCAAAAGTGGTGCTTGAAATCGTATGCATTATATCCCACGTTGAGCAGTTTGCAAAGTTTGTAATTAGAAGACTGGAAAATTTGAGATGATCACTGTAAGTTCATCAGTTTCCAAATAACAGCTGTAAAGATCTTTAGAGTACATCAAGAACTTCCTCTCTTTGTTCAAGAGGCTAGAATAATGAATCTCACTACACCAGAATATAAAGAAGAAAAATTTAGAAAGTAGAAGAATACAATGTAAATAGTCTTCTGATAATATCTGGACCCAAGGACATTTACGCACCTTCAGACAGACACCTTTCAAACAAGGTAAAGACTGATGGGTGATTGCTTAAAAGTAATTTTATAGGCATATGGAACCTCTCTAGGAACAATCAATTACTACACAGAAGTATAACTACCTTCACAGCTTCTAAATGAGAAAGAAGATAAAAGTTGTGTATTGATCTTCACAGTCAACTTTGAAGAAGGTGTTTAGCTCCTGCTGATAGTGAAGATTACAATCAGAGTTTTGTGAACAGAAAATGAAAAGTAGTCAAATCTGAGAATATTTCACTTCAAGCAGCTTTAAATAACATAAAGCTTGCAAATTAAGATATTTGTGCAGTTTAATGTTAGTAGTAATCTCCCTGTCAATTGTAATTCCATTCACACCTGAATGTCTGCTTCAGTTTGTGGATTTTGATTTTCTTGTGATGAAAACACCTGTGATGAAATATTGTTAAGTTCCTCTCTACCTGATCTACCTCTATAGATAATGCCTTTCTCCAAAAATCTTATCTCAGCACTCAAAAAATACAGTAACTCTCAGTTTTTGTGCTTTAAAAGAGGTGTGCATCAACTTCTAAGCTCACTGCACTGCCCTTTTCTCAAATATTCAATTGCCCTTCATTTTCTATTCATGAAAGCCACTTGATTCTCATCTTCACTATAAGCAGGAACCAGACACCTTCTTCAGAGTTTTCTCAAAGTTATGAAGATGGTTACACATCCCCTACCTTTTATTTTTGATACCAGATCAGTCAATATGTGTAATTATTCTGGCTATAAATAAAGACACGAGATTTTATCCATGCTTTCGTGATCTTTGTCTAATATTAATGATTTATTTTATGTTTTAACTCTCAGCAGAAATACTGTGCTCAAGAATATATGCTGAAAAATTGCCAAAATTTAATCAAGCTATACTACTAGTCACTGTGGAGTTAATTAATCAAGCAGCAAAACAACATATAAATTTTACATCCTTGCTTGGGTGTGCAGCTGCATCAGTTTATGATATAGGTCCCCAGATACTCAAACTGATGGGAAATTAAGGAACAGCAACTCTTTTAGCAGAAACTATCAAATTTGGTCCAGGTGATTTTCTGTGTGTGGCAATGGTCCTCCACCTCACTTTACAATAAGTCAGCTGCATTGCCTCATGCTAACATGGTACATAGTGTTGAACGTCCTCTAAGAAAAGTCATAGTACAAGGCAGTTTGCTTTGCATGCCCTTGGAAATATCGTGTCATGCAGTTTCTGTTACAATACATGAATACCTTCAACCTCCCCCAACCTATAATATTAAAACTCAATTCTAAACAACTTTTGTCATGCCAACAGCCAGTGCCTTCTGATGTTGGATGAAACACGCTTAGGTGAGGCTCTGTGATGGTCAATCTTGAAACAATGCTGTTATTACTTAGGAGGCAATATATTTATTTGGCCACCAAGGAGATGAAAGATACACACTGTAATTCCTTAAAGTTATTTACTTTATAGGTACACTGCAATCAAATTCTATGCTGCTATATGAAGCAGGACCAAGTATATTCAAAAGATAACACGTTGGTTGGTTGGTGTTTTTTTTTTCTGTTTTTTTTTAAATTGCTTTAGCAAGCAGCACTTGGTTGTGCTAACATGGGATGACACCATCTTGTCTCTGGCAGAAAGGCAGATTAAGATGCATCCAGACCCATCTCCAGCTCCTCCTCCAGCCATTTGTTCTTCTCCTGTCATCAGTTTGCAGCCACCTTCACCCGTCAATAAACTGTTTGTACATCTGTGCTACGAACAGGGCTACTGAAATAATCAGGGTTTCAAATGAACTGCTGAAAGAAAACAAAATCCCCCAAAAGGCAGATGGTTAATGAGTGATGGTAGTGAGAGAGTAAAATGAGGAGAGGCATGCCAGGTCCCCAAGTCAGGGTGGGAGAGATTTCTTAAGATGTTTTGGCCACTGAGAGAAAATGCGCTGTGTATCTAAAATTTTGGTGATGAGTTCTGCTATTTCACTACAGGTAGCTTACTCTCTGCACTCCTTCCCACCAAAAAATCCCCAATGTAGAATTCATCAGTTAACAACAAGCCTTTGATCAACAACAAAGTAGACAAAGTCAGAATGAGTGATCTCAAGACTTTGTGTCCCATCAGTAATTGCTGAAAATATCACATTTCCATCTTACACTATTTTTCCACAATATGCAAGAAATAATGAATCTTCTCCATCCACACATGCATGTAAAACATATCAAAGACAGCTTTACAGCTGATAGCCTGATGAGTAGCCTCTGACATTTAAATTCAATTTAGTTTTCTCAGGGTAAAAAAATGAAGCTTCTACAGTTTTATGCTCAAAGTAAAAGCTTACCAGTTAAAAACCTGAATAATAAAAAAATCTGTTTCTTAGCCAGGTAGAAAGTATATAAAATCAGATCTTTAAGGGGTACAGTCTTTTCCCAAATTTTGATCCTGTAGAGATAATTCTAAATTTGCAAAAGGCAAAAAATGGATGGTTTCGGCCTCAGGAATTTATCTGGGTTTAGTGAACAGTCAGGCAGAGAGCTGTGACCGTTTTCATAAATCTAAAAGGAAAAAAATGAAGATGTGATTTTTTTTTTTTTTTTTTTTTTTTTTTTTTTTTTTTTTTTTTGTTTACTTATTTTGTTTATTTTTTTTTTGGTGGTGACAAGGAGCAAAGCACAAATT